>CAEFZX010008461.1:0-22658 GCA_903066825.1 Alfaro cultratus
AACAGACTGAAGTCCTCGTGAGGTAATAAAAACCAGAACACACACACACACACACACACACACACACACACACACACACACACACACACACACACACACATTCTTTCTGGTCAGAATGACCCGGAACATTACACTCACACATTTCCTGACTAAAATTGCACAAACAATATAATTATTCCCCTACATAACCTCCCTCTTTCTCCTCCCATTCCACTTTCTAGTGGAACTCTAACCAAATGAGCAGAGGATTTATCATCTTCATTTCCATGGCCTTGCTGGCAGATATTTTTATTTTGCTCCTTTGACAGGTTCAGCCAGACATGGAGGATGTTGACTACGGTTCAGTCAAACAATATAGAGGAAAGCTGCTCTACTCTTTGGAGTACAACGCCACTTTATCTGAGGTACTTCAGTTCATGGATGTTTACAATGAAGAGTCTGTTGAAAATATACATTCATGTTTATGCAATGTCTAATCTGCTTCTAAAACACACTTTAACAGCCAGCTTAACAAAACCGTCATTTTATTTTCTATTTTGTTGTTTCACAGCTTACAGTGGGGATCAAACAAGCTGACAGCCTGAAGGCGATGGACTTAGGCGGGAGTTCTGATCCATATGTCAAAGTTTACATCCTCCCTGATAAGGCCAAGATCTTTGAGACCAAAGTGTTCAAAAACACATTAAACCCCTTCTTCAACGAGCAGTTCACCTTCCAGGTAGAAGGTTCTTGTTGAATGTTTGTTCAGTGTTATGGCAACAAGCATTACGTTACAACAGCAAAAACCTGATTTTTAATAATTGATCCCAAGCAAAATTTCATGATTCTCAGCAGAATCTGAGAGTGAAAAGTATCTCCACTGAGAGACGTGGGACAGTCAGAAAGGTCTGCCAATGAATCCATCAAAAACATCTGTACCTATCGATGTCAGAAAATCAGTTAGGTATAAATAATGAAGAGAGCTTCATCAAATTCACCTCGGCCTAGAGAATTTGATACAGACACATATCCTCATCTTATTTTGATATCCTAAAGAATGAAAGTCAGTTCCACTAGACTGGTCAGAAAGAAAAGCAAACCACTGTGAGAACCTTCTGACTTTGAAGAAAGATACAATCGTTTCTCTCTTCATCTCATTTATCAAACATGAATAAATTTGGCAAATCTAAATGAACAAAAACAGGAAAAACTTAATTTTATTTTAAGCAGGTGGGGAAAAAAGGTTGTGCCTTTGTAAATATCTGGTTCCAACACATTTTCATTGTTTGGAAACAACATGAACATTTCTGCAGAGTACAAAGGTCAAGGTAATTTTATTTATATAGCACATTTTCAGCAACAAGGCAATACAAAGTGCTTTACAGGAATTAAAAGGAAATACAAACAAAATAAAAAACCAAACGAAAGCGCAAAAGAAGAAAAGGCTAATAATGTTGATCCAAAATAAATAAGCAAGATATTCTTATTCAGGGTTGGTTTTTCTGGATTCCAAGTTCTAATCCCTATTCTGGGTTTGCTAAATAAGTGTAAGTAAGTAAATATCCTCTGGATACAAGGAAGATGAATCTGGGGAGGTGATAAGGGTAATGGCAAGGAGACTTTCCAGAGTTAGAGCTCATCAGTAAATACATTTAACTTGTGCCTGTATGTTATTGGCAATAAATATCCACGGTGTAATTCAATAGGATGATGTCCTATTGGAAAGTACAGATGTTAGGAAATTATAAAAATAGGGCTAAAGTGCAGAAAAGTAGTAGATCTTACATAAGCTGATGTATAGATTTGTTGAAATTTGTCAAAAAGAAACAGACGTTTTTCTTCTTTTAATCTGATTCATATTTCTGCAGCTATCTAAGTCCGCTCTTCAGAAGTCCACAGCCGTGATGAAGGTGTTCGACTTCAACCGCTTCACCAAACATGAGATCATCGGCGAACTCAGGGTGCAGCTCTGCAACATCGACCAGAATCACGTCATCGAGGAGTGGCAGGACCTGGCGAAGCCCGCCAAGTTTGAGGTTTCATTTTCTGAAGCTCTTTTTCTCAAAAGAGAAAAGTAGGAAATTAAAAAAATAGGGCCAAAGAAAAGCCCTATTTTTTGTCAGCCATGTAAAACCAGTCATTATACATAGACTCACTACACATAGTAGTTAAACACAGTGAAATATGTTTAGCCTTTACTCAATGCATGTTAAATATGGTTTCTTCACTCAGTTTGTGGGAAAAAACAACTAAGTGTAACTAAAACTAATGAACACACTTTCAGTGCTTCGTTGTGACTTTTTTGTGTTGCAGGAAGAAAACTTAGGGGAGATCTGCTTCTCTCTGTGTTATGTTCCAACAAGCAGCAAGCTCACCGTGGCGATCCTGGAGGCCAAAGACCTAAAGAGCATGGACCTGGGAGGAAGCTCAGGTAAAACTAAAAATATTCACCCCATAATAATTTACAATAAGTTAGCTCTGCTATTGTTGACAACAGCCTTTTAAAACACTTTGTGGAACAAATCAATATCAAAGCTATCTATCAGTCTGAGCAATCTCCCCGTGTTTTATACATTCATTCTAAGGGTTAGTGATTACTTCGTAGCTAATTAATCCAATTTTTGTGTAAGACAAATTTGCTAACATGTTTCTCTTCGAGCACCGTGTATTACTCAGGGACAGGAACCATTTGCCAGCCACAACATGTAGACAGATTTGCTGGCACCAGAAATTCTCTGATCTTCTTCCACTTGTTTGTTTCGTGTAGATCCATATGTGAAAGTACAGCTGACTTTGGAGAAAAGGAAGTGGAAGAAAAGAAGAACATCTATTAAAAAGAAAAGTCTGAACCCCTATTTCAACGAGTCCTTTACTTTTGATGTGTCACTGGATCAAATACAGGTGAGAATAATTAGATAGGTTCAGTAATTTCGAATATCATTGAAAGATTCATTGATTTCAATTCACCAAGTGCTGTACATGACATGGACACACAGACTGATGTTTTCTAGTCTTTATTTTTGTTGATTATGATGACTTACTGCTTTAGTTAATTAAAACACATTTAAGCTTAGAATATTGAATCAGATCAATAAAATAACATTTGTAATGCAGAAATGTTAGATTAATGAGACATGTCTAATGCCTGCTTAAAGGTTATGTTTAATCTGACACCCAGCCTCACTATAAGACATACCCTAATTTAATGAATACCACTGTATTGGAAGACAGCCAGAAACACCGAGTTTCTTTAGCCTAAGACCCACCTGCCTAGAGTTGCTTTTGAAACATCATGAATGAAACATTAATCAACATTCAGATGTGTAACAATGGCACTTGACAATTGTTGACTGTGTGTTCTACAAGTTCGTATGCTTTTGTGTGTGTATTTTTATGATGTAAGGCACTTTGAACTGCCTTGTTGCTGAAATGTGCTATACAAATATATTTGATTGAATGTTTGATCTCATCACTGCTGACACCAGTTACTTCTAGATCTTTGGACATAGAGTCATGTGGTTTTGAGGTCTCTAGCCTTTTTGACAGCTGGCAGCTTTTTTTTGCTATCCACACTATTTTTGCTTAGTCCCATCTTGATTCCATAATAGTTTGAAATATCGACATTTTGGGATGCGTACAAAGCATAATCAGATATGTAAATTTGTCAATATTGCCCAAAGAGTCAATATGGAAAATAAAGGCCCCATTTATTTGCTGTTTCTTTGCTGGTCTTGTTTTTGTCTTCAGAGGGTGAACCTGGTGATCTCAGTTTGGGACCACGATGCCATGAGCAGGAATGATAGCATGGGAAAACTGTTCCTGGGCTGCGATTCCACAGGAAATCAGCTGAGACACTGGGCCGACATGTTGTCCAACCCGCGGCGACCGGTCGCTCAGTGGCACAGCCTGCTGTCGGCTGAGCAGGTCAACGCCAGCCTGGGACTGAAAAAGAAAATCCCTGTTCCTAGCAAATTTAAAGAAAATAAGCTGCTTAAAAAACATTTTAAATAGACAAGAAAGTATTTTGAAAAAAATATTTTATGGTGTATCAGTAATGTTGTTGATCTCACTGTAGGATATGTATGTAGGACTCACATTTGGGCAACAAAATTTTATCACATTAAGAATACCTCAGCAATTTTGTAATATTCATGTAAAAATATCCCTGGTTAAATTCTCATGCAAAATCTGTGCAAACCAGAGTTTGGATTTTGATTTATGCAAAGAAAATCTCCTTTAATAGTTTATCAGGAGAAATAATGTGTCTGAGTTATGAAGCATGGATTTTTTTGGGAAATTCACCCAGATTTACGATTGAATTCACATTTCAAGCATTCCTGTTTCCTGAATGTTTTCACATTTTATGAAGGTACAGCCACAAGCTTAAATCTATTTCATTATGGTTTTATATAACAGCATGATTGTAAAGAGAAAGCAAAATGCATTGTTTCCAATTATATATTTTTAGTTTTTTATAAATAAATAAATGTAAAAAGTGTTATACATGTGTATACTTTGTTGAATCATCTCTCATGTCTTTGGAGTATGTCCACCATTAGTGTTTTGAAAAGAATATGGAGAAACGTCTGATGCAGATGTTATGCATAGCGCTGATGCCAAACTGTTAGCTTTATATTTGTAAATGTCAGGATATCTCTCTCTAATTGTGACTGGGATGGACAGATGGAACTCAGAGGAAGTTTATTGTTGACTGAAATATTCTGTTGCTTTTCAGCAATACTCAGGGAACTTCAGGCTTGTCTTGCTTACTTGGAAAAAAAACTTCCAGACCAATATCATCAATGTTTCTCCCCTTTCCCTTTTCCAACTCATTCTTATTGTTTTCTATAGTCTGGATTTGTAGAATACAATTTAAATGTGTATTTTTCATAACTCTGAGAAATACCTCCTATACCACTTGATATTTCTGGCTGCTGCCATAGTAAATCAGGGTATAACTCTCTTGATTATGATCAGATACATCACCATTAAGAGAAGTCAACTCCGAATTTATTCATATACTTTTTTTTTGACTATTTTTGATAAGTAAATACTTATCAAATACTGTCACTTTCCTAAAATAATGGCTAATTTTTTTTTTTTTTTTTTTTACCTAACTCTTTGACAATGAAGAGGTAGAGATTTTTATTAATAATAAGAATACTAATAGCCAAAAGTGATTTTTTTGTTGTTGTTTTTTTATGTTGCCAAAATCACTTTTGGCAAAAGCATTACTTAGGCCATTATTTCAGTAAGGTGACAAGATGAGAAATATTGTTTATTTCAGAGTTGGTTTTATCTGGCATAAAACTAACTTTAAAAAATCCAAATACAAGCAACTAATAAAATAAGTGCTTCCAAGTCATTTTTCAGCTCTTCTATATCTTCATCGTTTTCTACGGTTTTTTTTTTTCTCCTGGCATCGCAAACATAATTTACCCAACATCCTCAAGGACGCGTGAAAAGTCAAATGTTTTTTGGTCCTGTTGACTTTCCATATTCACCAGCCAGCAGCAGTTAGCTGGTGCGCGTTCTGCCCTCGTTCCGCCTCTGGACCGATATAACCGCTTCATTCGTCATGTCAGCCCGGGCTGCTGGTCAGCGTGTCTCCGCTCATTTGAGCCCCAATTCCTCAACCGCACTAGCAGACTGACATCACTCCCAGAGAGTTAGCTGTGTGTTTGGCTAGCAGCGAACCGAGCTGCTAAAGGCTGAAGCGATGTTTGTGAGCTGCAGCTGAAGAGCTGTTCGGCCTGGCAAAGATGACGTTCCGACCGAACCTCGGTCATGTTCCTCTGGCTGCGGGAGGTGGAAGATGGACACCGAGGACGGATGGACAACAGAACTGACTGCTGACGAACTTCAAAATCCGAAGGTGCTTTGCAGACACGATGGGAGAATCGGTAAGAGGACTGTTCTGTTCTGTTCAGTGTGAGTCGGTTCCCAGCAGCAAGGTGACCTGTCACCGACACATGTTGGAGCTCATAGTGATGCAGAGCTGCAAGTTCATCACGATTTCCTCGACCTGAATACACACAAGTTTCTGAACGAGTTTTAATATCTCCTAATATTGCCAAGCAAATGAAAATGGAATTTATTTTAAATCATCATATCAACTAATGGTCAGTGATTACTGTGATGCTGTTCAGACCTGGAACTGTTGCCTTGCAGCAAGCAGGTCCTGGGTTCGATTCCTGGCCCGGGGTCTCTCTGCACGGAGTTTGCATGTTCTCCCTGTGCATGCGTGGGTTCTCTCCAGGTACTCCATCTTCCTGTCAGGTTAATTGGTCTCTAAATTCTCAATAGGTGTATGTGGTTGTTCGTCCTGTCTGTCTCTGTGTTGCCCTGTGACAGACTGGTGACCTGTCTAGGGTGACCCTGCCTCTCACCCGGAACATTAGCTGGAGAGGCACCAGCACCTCCTGACCCCTTTAGGGACAAGGGTGTAAGAAGATGGATGGATATTCTGCTTCTCCTGATGTTTCATTGAGACATGATGCATTTTGTTTTGAGGTTTTATTAACAGCCTGTCTGGCTTGTTAATAAGCCAGACAGGCTTATTAACCAAGCCAGACAGATTATGGAGGGGAAAAAAGTATGCTGACATCTTAACCTTAACATTTGGAGCCACAATACTCAATAACTGTCAGGTCTGTTATTATTGTGAGAGAAAAATATATCATTTTGGGGTTTTTTTTACCCCCCAAAATATAGCTAGAAGTGAAAATCCTTCCTGAATCAATTATTTCATTCTCAAATTGCTAAAAAATGTTTTCTCCATTAATACCTATAATTATTATCAGAACAGTTTAAAGTTTTTTCAAAACTCTGCGACAGACTGGCGACCTGTCCAGGGTGACCCCACCTCTCGCCCGGAATGTTAGCTGGAGATAGACACCAGCACCTCCTGACCCCATTAGGGACAAGGGTGTAAGAAAATGGATGGATGGATGGATGGATGGATGCTTTCAAAACTCCAGTATTAAGTTGCATGTTGTCACTAACCATAGCTGGTAGACGACTGCATGTACTGTTCTGAGGATTATGATTAGCTTGCAACAAGCAGCTGTGGAAGACAGTTTGTAAAGTCATTTGAAGCCTCGCTGGACATATTTAAGTCTATTATACTCTACACTGCTAAATTCTTTAATATGTGGGTCAGTCACTTCTGTGTTGCACTTATGTTTTTTGGAGATGCACCGATTGCATTTTTCTTCCCGATCACCAATAACTGATCGTTCGAAAGCTTGACTTGCTGATTCCAATTTTGGCCAATACCAATTTCTTTTTGTCTGAAAAGTTGCTAAATATAACAACTAAGTTACAGCAGTGGGTTGACTATTGTGAGGAAATGAACTGCTTCTCATTGGTTTAATATTAGTCTCTTTAGTTTCTAAGCTACAGTATCTGACTACTAGCACAGCATTTTCATTTTAATAAGTAAGGGTTGTCCTCACTGGCTGACATGTATGTTTTGTGTATTGCAGGTTCTTTTCCTGATCTAATCATGAGTAGGAGTGAGCACACTAACGCCAGGCATGTCCCTGTGGCCCTCACTCCCCAGCTCCCTCTCAGAGCCCATCGACCCCTGTGCGCGTCGGTCTCCTCCGACAGCAGCGGCCGCTTCAAGGCTCTGGAGACTCAGGAGTGGAAGAACAACCTCAAAGCTCAGGTACATAAAAAAACAAAGCAGTTTGGTTTAAACCTGGACAAAACAAAGTTAACAAAAAAATTGTAAACAGTAAAATTGTAATTCTCATTAGGATTTTACTAATATGTCAGTCTGTTTTTATATTTTTATTTTATTTTACGGGAATATCTAAAAAAACAGACTATTGTGAAAGGTTCAATATTTTTTGTCACTCATTTTAGAAAGTAAAACTCCATATAGGTTCATCACACATAGAGTGAAATATTTTAGTCCTTTATTTCTTGCACTTAGTTGATCATGGCTCACAGATTACAGAGGAGCAGCTTTGTATAAATGGGTGGAGCTTTGTATGAGCGAGTGTTTAGGTTCGCCCAATGGTTGCCACGGGAGATTCAAGGATTTCCCAAACATGCGTGAAAGAACTAAAACAAAACTACAGGTACATTTTGATGAAGGAATAAATTATAACATAATGTAACGCTCAAAAATGGCCACACAGGACCGCAGACAGCAGAATGAAAGATTTTGACTGGAGGTTCATGTTCGCTGTGTGTGTATGTGTGTGTGTTCTTCCAGATGGAGGTGGCCCATAGTGCAGGAGCAGCCAGCAGCACAGGTTCCCTGGAGCGAGCCTCCATGTTCTGCGCGTTGGCATCGGCCTCTCTGTCTGGCCCCGGCCCCGGCCCCGGCCTGCCCAGCCCCCCTGTGGAGACCCTCAACAAGAGTAAATCCTCCAGCCGCTTCTCTCTCTTCTCCCCTCCGTGGAACAGCAGCTCTGAGTCTGACTCCAACCCTCCATCTCGCTCGGGCTCCAAGAAGCTGCGCAACTACAGCCGGAGAGCAGCCACGGGGCCGGCAGGGGCCCGTGCCCCCGATGTGCTCGAGCCCAAACGGAGCGGCCCCGAACACTTCCAGTACTCTGAGCCGGTCATTTCCAGAGTGACAGACTACATCTACGTGGGCAACCTGAACGCAGCGTACAATGGCCGCACGCTGTGTCGCAACAATATCGACAGCATCATCGACATGAGCAGCGCGCCCAGAGAGCCGGCCCCCTCCCTCAGCCTCATCCCCTGCACCTGCTCCCGTGGGTCCCGGCACAGCTGGTCCCGCCTCAAGGTGGACATGCCGGACACTCTGGACGAGCGGCCGGCTCTGAAGCACTGCTGCTTTGAGGACATCAACGAGTGCATAAACGCATCCACAGAAAAGAGGAAACGCGTGCTGGTCCACTGCCGGGACGGGTTCTCTCTGGCGCCCATGTGCATCATCCAGTACCTGATGGTGAAGCAGAACATGAGGCTAATTGCTGCTTATGAGCTGCTGAGAGCCAAGTACCCAGTCAACATCAAGGAGTGTCACCAGAACGTTCTAGTGAGTCTGGAGCGAGCCCTGTGGCCCGGCGGGGAGGTGGACCCTGAGTGCTTCAAACAGGCTCTGTCCCGCAAGCTGGCCTGGACATGATGGCCTCTATCACTCCCCCCTGTCTGCCTGGCTGCTCCTTCTATTGCTTTCTTTCTTGAGTTGGTACATTTTCCACTGAAACCACCACAGGCATCTCTACTTGTCCTTCTAGATATTACTGCACTTTCTTTTAATTTATTTGGTGAAGAGAAATCATTTCCATGTGTTTTTTATCAAATATTTAAATGGATCTGGTAACAACAACTTTGAATGCAACATTTTGCTCTACACCTAGTGTTTCGCCAATTCGTTCGCATCTGGCTTACATTCAAAGTCTTTGGAGGCTCATCAGACCCATCAAAATCACTCTAACCATTGTTTTCCATTGCCGGCTTATTTTGTCTGACTCATCAGACGCGCCTGATGCGTCAAACGGTTCAAATCGCGCCACGCTTGAAACGTGTCACGACGGGCCATCGACGCGCCTCCACATAGACTTTGAATGTAAACCAGACACGCCTGACGCTCAAAACACTTTTGGTGTGAACACACCATTACAGTGAATATAAAATAATTAATAAAGAAACTGAAAATGACTAAAACAATATGTTGACTGCCTTGGTCAAACATCTAAAAACAATCCTTCTTTCAGATGGTTCAGAAAGTGCAGTTAAGAATTATAAGTTCAGGGTTTCCACCAGAAAACTTGCAAAATCTGGTGGTAGGAGTTCTAGGGCACTACTGTGTTTTTAGTTAAAATTGTTTAAAGTTGACAGGAAATTTGAAAATATCACAAGGTCACATTGTGTTATTGGAATCCGTTATCAATACCTAAACAACAACTACAAAATCTTAAAAGGCAAACATGAAAAAATGTAAATAAACAAACAACACTTAGCCTGTAATTGTGTTGGCGGGTCAGGAAAGCCTGGTGGCCCGCCAGGCTGATAATACATTGAGGAAAACCCTGAAATATGACGTAAAATAAGTAACAGAGCATGACGTCACTCAGGCGTAAAGCATAGATCTACACTGAATAGATCTGCCCTCATGGTTCAAGCACATTGTGACTTCTAGAGTCTTTTTTTAAACATCGGAACAATACAGACATTGACATCGGACCGGTGAATTATGACTTTGTTCTCCACACTTTCTGTTCAGGACTAGCATCCACAGCTGCTTGGCTCCACAGTGTTTTATTTGTAGCCGTACAGTGGATATATGTTCCTGTTTCTGTTCTACATCATGCTAATGTTCTGTTTTTCTACATCAGGGTAAAATCTTTCAGTGAGCTAACTCAGGAGACTGTTGATGTCAAAGCAATGTGGCATTTACGTTGTTCTTTAGCGACATAGACTCCTCAGAATATTGGGAGTAAAATACACGACTTCCTACCGTCCTCCAGGTTGGGAACCACTGACTGTAACAACACTCCCTACAAAGTTCACCTGTCTAGTTTTAACAGAAGAAGTAAAATCAGCAGCTTTTTATAGCACATCATCAGCCTGCAAAGATTTCAACTGGGAACGGCACTGAAGTAAAACAGCTGATGACCTGTTTTCACAACTTTATTAGTATAGGAGAATAACGGTGTGTAGAGATGACTGGTCATTCCACATTTAGAGATTTTGCACTTTGCAGGAGTAATTTTAGAATGTCATAAGATCAGTTAGTACCAAAAACACCCAAAACAAAAACTAAAAATGGCATTTACAGCATTACTGATAGCCATGCAATTGTGTTTAGACATTGATTTGTCCATGGACAGATTGCGTTCAGACTGCCTAACTGATTCAGGTGTTCAAGGTCACCTGACAGTGTTTCCAAAGAAACCGTTCCCTCTGCGTCTTAAACCGTGTCCACACAGGATCGGATCACTCGAAACACACGGCGCCAGCTGGGAACAGGGCTGAAAAACAAGTTTGAGGTGGTTCAATGAAACAACAAATTTTATTCTAAATTGCAGTCATCGATTTCACCGAAGAGCTCTGGATTCAATACGTTTGAAAGAGACACAGCTTTTTATGAACTGTGTGATGCTGTGAGAGCTCATGTCACCCCTCCACAAGATACCGCCCTGGGCTGTTGCTCATATCAGAAACCACCATTGCCCATACCAACTTTTGTTTTTATGTTATGCATGGAATAAAATCTTGCAGTAGTTGCGTTTCCATAGACCAATGTTTCCCAACACTGGTCCTCAAGGCACACTGTCCTACTTGTTTTAGAGGTTTCCCTGCTTTAATGTGCCTGATTCAACAAATGCCTGTTAATCAGGCATCAATTGAAATCAGCTGGACTGAAGCAAGGAAATACCTAAAACATGCAGGGCAGTGTGCCTTGAGGACCAGGGTTGGGAAACACAGCCATAGACCATGCAATTGAGCAATTTCACTTTTCGATAAATAATGGAATCATGGCAATTTTGAAAATACTCTCAATTTTAGCTAAAAGGTTTTGGTGCTAGGATTCTGTGTTGTCTTTTTTTTGGCTGCATCAAAATTGGTTTATTTCACAAAACTGCAACGGAAGCATGTTCTTTGCATCACGAGTCATGAGGAACAACCATTGGTGCAAACCACGAAGAAGACGACAGGAAGTAGTTGGAGGATGATGGCACAGCATGGTTTTTAATAACTTGTGACGTGAACAAACTTATTCACATGTGATTCTAATTGTGCTTCTTATGTAATGGAAACACCATAATTACAAAATTGTGATTTTCTGACCTTAGTGGAGCATTGTGAAAGTTTTGCACACATTTGTAAATGAAACACAGCTAGTTTGAATCTCACATTAGCTCACAAACTGAAATCTCACTCCAAGATGCTTCAGGTTCAGAGTGTGAAGAGTCGGACAGAATTTATGACGCAGTCAGTCACATTTCACCAACTGGACGACCACTGCGAGGCCACATGAGTGATGATCCTGTTTGGAAGTCAGCTGTTCTTCCTGATATCTCTGGGTTTGGATCTCATTGGACTTTGAGTTTCTTCCAAACCTAGCTTTAAATATTCCACTTTGCATCTCATTGAACATGTTTTCTTTGCTGGGCCTGTCTTTGTCTCCTGATGAAAGATGTGTGGTCTGACCCGTCCTCTGTGTGTCACGGTACCAGTTCATGTGCAGCCGCTTCCTTTCTCCATGTTCCACAGAGTTGTTTGGGTTTTGCTCAGTCTGTGCTGATAGCTATTTTCTATTGTTAAATTTTTACTTTCACCTTCATTTAAATCTATACCAATATTTCCAACTGCCGTATTAATGTGCACTAACCAGGTTAAGGCAATGAATCAGCAATCTTTTGTTTTTCCTGTATTTATTTTTATTGGGATGTACCTTTCCACAAATGTTTGTGAGTTTATCTTTAACAGAGGGTGAGATGATGATCTTTTACGATTAAAATAAGATGGTTTTAGAATCTGTTCAACACAGTGCCACCTGTACTGTAAATCTTACAACTTGAAAGCAGATGCACTAACTAAATCACAGACAGAGTGATTCTTATTTCTGTCTGCAATGTAGGTTTGAAATTTTTTATTTTAATCATATTTTGGCACCAGTGGATCTACTAAGCTTGACAGTCAAAACACAAATCAAAATCTGCATTTCCACTGCTGTGAAAGACTAGTCTAGTCTTTGTAAAATGAAATTTACTCTCCAATATATGAAGTAGTGGTGTTTAAAAAGAGACCAATCAAACACAAAATAACAGCAAATCAACAAAAGAACACAAAGTTCCATTTCAGACCAGAGCACCTTCCTTCACATGTTAGCGTCCCCTACAGGCCGTATGCCAAACTGCAAACTGGACTCAACATTTGAAGACAATGTATTGAACGATGTTTTCAAAGTTTAAAATTCAGGATCGATGCTTTGAACTAGGAGTGGACCATATGCATGGAACAGCCTTCAAAGCACAAACACAGTTCTTGGAAAACATTCCCCTTTGAAATGAGCTGCTTCTTAATCACACTGACTTCCATATGTGTGATTAAGATTAAACTGCTTGTAGTAACTGCATATTTTTCTGATATTTATTAGAAAGTATCAGTTTGTGCCCTCCTGGAACAAACAGAAGAGAAAATAATAAAAATAAAATTTCTGATCTATTTTTTTTACGATAAACAATACAATAAAAACCCACCCCTACTTTTAACTTCATAAATGTATCTCTGCCCTCTGCTGCATTTCTTTGTATTCACAATAATGTTAATGCTCTAAAATTCTCTTAACATTGGAGAATTTGGACAATGCTGCACCTCCTGCAGCTTTTATATCAGCTTAACGTTTTTTAACACAGACTTTTTTATTCACTCAGAATCCATCATTCTCACATTTCAGCTTTGGAGTTTTTTTTAATGTACAGTTTGTAACATTTATCTGCATGAAAAGATATTTGCAGCAGCAAAATGCTGCTGGGTCCCATGAAAATCAATACTCATTATTTGATGTTTCATAGCAATAAGTGGATACACATCATCTATTTGGCATCTTCTAGTTTAGATCTTTTTTTTTTTTAAATCAAAAATAGTTTATACCACATGCACAAGAATTGGGCTTCAGGTACTTTGGACCCACATGATGTCACCTTCCATATATGAAACTATCTCTGTTTACCAGAGAGCCATGACTGCAGCAGCTGTTTCTTTGTTGACAAAAAGTGCTTTTATAATCGCTCCAAAAATAGTGGGAAGGCTGGTAGTTTCTATATTTTTTATACTTTCAATATGTATTGGTGTTCTGGCTCTAAACTGCAAGGATTTCTGTCATTTTAAGGTAGGCATGTATAACACTGGGTTACAAAAAAGTATTTTTTGGAAGTTTATGTTTTTTCAACAGGACTTTTTTGCACCACTGAATCTAAAAATTCCATCCATTTTTCTCAATCAGGTTTTTATTCTAATTTTATTTAGAGAAATCTGATCTTCTGAATAAGTTGATATTTAATATTTCTGATCCAAAGAAGGTTTTAGGAGGAAAAATAATTTTCTAACAGAGCATATTAAGTGTTACATACTTAGATTTCTGTAAATTGAATAATAAACACTAATAAGGGTAAGTACATGTGAATTGAACATTACGTCTTCATTGTGTAAAATTCTTCGTCTCTTTTCTGTCCTGATGGAATCTCTTCTCTTGGTCATCATTCATTGATCAGATTCTCAGGAAACCGATCCAGACCTGAAGACAAGTCATGCATTTTGATCCTCATGTTGCTCCATAATTCAGAAAGTTGACCTGATTGAGCAAAACCAATGTGATTTTTGGATTCAACCAGTCTAATAGATTCGCTGTATCACCAGTGTGAAATTCTAGCTGATGTTTCTTTTAAGACCCTTATCTTTAAAATATACCAATAATTAAAGTAATTACTTGCTAAGGCCGTAAGTTGCATGCAATTTAGTAATCGCCAAGGAAAACTTGAATTTGTTTCGAATAACAAAAAAATCAATGGAGCTGCAGCAAAGTCCACCCAAGCTTTTTTTTTTTTTTTTTTAAATATGACTTATTGTGTCCAGTTTGGACAGGAAACAATGCATCTTTTTATATTTAGATATCTGGAGCTGATTCTTTTATTTTTTATTTTAATTTTTTTATCAGTGTTTAAAGTCAGTGACTTACACCATAACAGGAAATTGGATCATAATGGCTACATGAAGGTATAATATTTTGTACTTTGATTTTGCTTGAATCCTAATACTTTGTATTTGCTATATTTGGTCTCTATCAGACGGCGTCTCTCTCTAAGCACATCGTCATGTGAAGGGTGCGGTTGTAGTGGAAGTATGGTGCCTTCGTTCAGCGTCGTTTTGTATGCCCTGTGGTGACATTTTGCACAATTTGTATGAATTTAACCTCTTGATATCTTGTACAGAAACTATGTCTATTTCTGGATGTTTTATTTAATTGGAAAGTGTGCATGTGACATTTGAGTGACGTGATTTTTGCTGTTCTCTGGTGGTTGTGAAGGCCTGGTAAATGAGCAGATGTTGAAGTGCTCCTGCAAAGCGCTCTAAAAAACAAAGTGTTTTGGTGTCTTCTTGTTGTAAATGATGCACATCAGTCCAATGCTAATCTGTTCTCTCAGGTGATTTCTTATTGGCCCACAATGTTTTTAATGAATTTGATGTTTTAAAATGTGAAGCAATGCATTTCTCATCTTACTTTTCCAAAGTTAATGTTAATTTCTATTGTTAAAACATTAAAATGCTGTTGTACACCTTGATAGAGTTTTTTTTAATTGTTGTTGAAGTCAGGCAATTTAAAAGTCCAAGATAAAATTGAGCTTAGATTTTTAACATGTCAAAAGATTTATTTTTTATTCTTACTGTGAAAATCCTGAGTGGGTATGGAAAAAATTTGGTCTCTCACTTGTTTTCCAGTGGTCCGGTCGTTAACGTCTCCTCAGTGTCCTCTCAGCTGCTGCAGCCTCACTTTTCATGGCCTCTGCTCCCAGCCGTCCCCAGCCCATTAACATGAACCACCATTCATTTTCTTCCTGCATGCGTTGCTGATAAACCTCTGCGTAACCTTTGTAGTTGGACAAATGAACCTTCAAGACATGAGCAGTCTTTTTTTTTGAGTAGTCCTGCCTCAAAAAAAAAGGGGTTTTTTTGAGGCGGGAGGATTGGAGAGTCAGACATAAATTTCCAGTGGGAAGCTTACTAGAAAATGACTTTCCAAAAATGATTATTTAATGATTCCAATATGTTTGACATCATGAAGCCACAAATTGGATTACCAGCCATTATTTTTGCTCTGTTTTGAGAAAGGTGAGTAATCTTTGTTTGCATTTTGGTCACATCTTGAAAAAGCGCACGCGGGGTCAGTGTGACCCCCGTTGGACCTCGTGGGGTCTGAATGATCCCATCTCTTTAGACACGGGAGGGTCAAACAAAAAAGGAGACTTTTATTGAATGTAAACATGTTTCAGTCAAGCTAATGTGTTATAAGGGTAGATATTATGATCTAGATATAGATATCATGGTTTCAGATGTAAAACATTCAGTGCTGCATGATGACGGAAGAGGATTCTGGGAAGCTTGAGTTCCAGTGCCTCTGTCTGTCCTTGAAGACTCAAAGAGCTGCTGTCATTTACATCTATTGTTACAACCACACAGCATTTATCCTGACTGCAGTAACATCTGCAAAAATAGTCATTTCAAGATGAAAATGAAGTGAATAAACTAAAGCATTTGCATGTAAAACCAACATAAGTAGTATTGAGAGAAAGCCCTGTAGTTTTTTGTAATCAACGCACTTCTCAACTTTAGAGAACTTGATGTCAGTTTGTGACGTTCTTTCTGTCTGGACTCTGATTCTTGCCTCTGTTTTTAGACATGCCTCCCTGTCAGAGCTGTTTCCATCAGTAGAGAATGTGTCAGCTGTTTGCTGTTGATCTCTCAATGTGGTCGGTGGTGGGTGGGCGTGTTTGAGGGGCTTTTATGTGATAGGGATTCTTGAATTCTTACTCCAAATCATATGGACAAATTCTGCCTGAGTTCTCCTTCCGTCATGTTTCCTCTTCCTGTGGAAGAATTACTTCCTGGGAACCAAAGCTTTCCTGAAAACACTCAGAAGGATTTCCACAGCCATCTGTTTTGGTAAATATTAAAGTGTCTGTGGTGACTGATTTCTATAAACAATGCGTAGTTATTAAAATGTATTTTATGATTATTTTATCATTCGGGATTAAAGCAAATCAACACCAAGATGTCAAAGTGAGTAACTCAGACCTGCTGCACTTGCAGTGACCTCTGTTATGCAAGTCTGGTTTGGTTCTGGTTCTTTTCTGATTTTGTTCTGGTTTGTTCTCGTTTTGTTCTGGTTTTGTTCTGGTGCTCTTGTGGTTCTGTTCTGGTTCTTGTCTGGTTTTGTTCTGGTTCTTATCTGGTTTGGTTCTGGTTCTGGGAACTGCTTTGAAACTTCTGGGGATGACGATGCAAAGAAAGATTTTACATAAAATCAAGAAAACTATGAACTACCCTGACCATCCTCTTGATAAACTATGTTTTTATAAAGCAGACTTCCTTTAGTCAGCTGCTTTTTCGAATTTGTTGTAATACAGACTGCTACAGGAGATCTTTCCAACCCACAGCCATCACCATTTACAACAACTCTATCATCAAATGAGCTACAACACTTAATTCCCATATGGGATTGATAACGTATTTTTGAATTTGAATTGAATTAAATTTTGTTTCCATGTTGGTCTGACATAGATTGCTGTGATAAGTAATTTGTTCCTCTTTGTGCTTATATTGTGTTTTTGGTCATTTTTATCTCCCTCCTGTGTTTTCCTGCTGTTTATTTGCTATTAATCCTCATGATTTCTCTCTCGCCCCTCCACCATCTTTAAGGCTCTTTATTAGCAGTACATGTTTCCTATAATCATAGAGTCCATCCCATGCTCTTTTTTAACCCACTCCTTGTATTGTCTAGTGCTTCATGTTTCGTTGCTAATCAGATCCACTGTGAGTAAATTCCTCTGTTGTTAATTGATTTAATTCTTATGAAAACCTCACTTTGACTAGGACCTTGTCAGCACTTCAGTCTTCCTCTTCCAGATATAAAAATGATGTACTTTCCTTTTGTTTTCCTCCTGATTGCTATAGAAATGCTCTGCAGAAACAATCACGTTTAAAGTTTTCATTAAATCATTTTAGCAAGGAAGTAATAAGACGAGAACAAAGCAAAGGTTTAGACCTTTGCTTTGCTTTTGCTTAAGATAAAATGAGTAACAAGCATGTCAGCATGTATTCAAAAACTAACTAAATGAGCTGAAATAAAATGAGTTTTGATGGTACGAGTTAAAACGGACAACAATCTTAAAGGGCGGGTTATTTATAATGCAGGCAGCCTAGGAAGGGGCAACTGACAGTGTACTGTATTTCATGACCTTGTCATCTCATTGGCTTGTCCAGTAATCCACCACCATATAGAGAAAGTGGAGGATTTAGAGGGCTTTCTGTGATTGCAATATAAACCTTCTTTACACTTTATCAGCGTGGGACTCAGTCGGCATCTGACTGCAGCAGCTCTGCCTCGGTAAAGGAAAACCTTTTCTCTATGCTCTTCATCTTGATGTTACTTTGTTCTCTCTGTCGGCTACCTGACAGCAGCTTTTTGTTTCTTCATTTAAGGCAGCAAATCTTTACGATGTAGAAACTTTGCAGTTACCAAGTGAAGTTTTACGTGATATTACTTGTGAATGCCTTTGGTGTAGTGTGAAATCTTGTGTCTGACTTGGATAGGATTTTGCTTTTTGAGGTAAGAAAGGGCGATCTTCTCTGTTGGCATTAAGTGTGTGTCCTGCTGGGCCGCTCCAGTGATGTGTTGTCTGATGATGTGGAACACTGAAAGCCAATGCCATGGCGAGGCTCTGAGTTGAAAATCAATCCAACAGTTTTTATCCTCCTGTCAACACCATGGAGGTTAGTATTTGGAGGAACACCTGGTTTGATATGGTGTTGACAGAAGTGGTGTCTCTTTAAATGAAGCCATGTCTACAGAACCCGGTCTGTTAAAATGAAGATAAATGGTTGTGAATCCCTCAGTTTTCCTTCCACAGTTAAGCTTCTTCTTTAAGAAAACATTTAGGACATAAATGCAGGACCATATTTTGTTGTTAGGTATTGCTGTGTCCAGATTTTTCTTAAATAAACTTGTAGGCAAGACATAGCCTCTTTTCTTCCTGTTACTACTTCAAGAAGCTCTGACATTTGCTCCTGTGCCAGTTATGTTTCAGATGCCTGTGGTCATCACACATCCTTTCTTTACAGGGGAGCTGTTTTTTTTTTTCTTCATACTTGATGAAAGCTTTGGGAACAGCTGTAGACCCAGGAATAGATGTTACTCTGCTGCTCTGCTGCAGCTTCTAGGGATTACAATCAGCTCAGGCAACAGCTATGCAGCCTCAAGAGATCTCAAACTGTCTTGGTTTCTTCTTAACCCACTGACATTATACGTAAGGTTTTATATTTTGAGTGAAATACAATGTCTTGATAAAGTGTTTGAAACAGAGTTGGGGAAAAGTATTACAACATAAATCCAATATCACACAGTGTGAGAAAGATAATTGATCCAGCTACAGGATGGACAGCAGCGTAAAAGCCCTTATTACACCCGGTTACAAAAAAAGATATTCTGGAAGTTGTTCATGTTTTTTCAACAGGATTATTTTGCATTGCTGAATCCAAAAATGACACCCATTCTTCTCAGGTTTTTATTCTAATGTTATTTATAGAAATCTGATCTTATGACTAAACTGATGACATTTTTTTGACATTTTCAGTTAATTTATGTTAATATTTCTAATCCAAAAAAGATTTCAGGAGAAAGAAAGATGGTTTTCTATTAATCATAATTAATTGTATTAAGTGTATTAATTAAATGCTACAAACCTGGACTTCAGTAAATTGTATAATAGTCACTGATAAAGGTAAGTACATATGAATTGAACATTACGTCTTCGTTGTGTAAAATTCTCCGTCTCTTTTCTGTCCTGATGGAATCTCTCCTCCTGCTCGTCACTCATTGATCAGATTCTCAGGAAACAGATCCAGATCTGAGAACAAGTCATGCATTTTGATGCTCATGTTGCTCCATAGCTCAGAAAGTTGACCTGATTGAGCAAAACCAATGTGATTTTTGGATTAACCTCATCAAAATGACCCTAAAACAGTGAAAAACCCCAGACAACATTTTGGCTGCAGACCAGTGAAATCTCACAGACATATCAATGAATCAATAAAAACAAGTCACAGTGTTGTGATCTTCTCCATTCCTGCCGTCCTGCTGTATACTGATTAATGTTGCCTACGTCAGGTCCTGTTGTCAGTCTAGATCGGGGCGCTCCCGTCCTCCAAAGCTCCCACCCTGTAACTTTTCTCTAACACACCTTGATCAAATGAATGGCTGCAGAGCTCAGTTGCTACTGGTGAGGAAAGCCAGCCTTTTTACTCAGGCGTGTTGGAGCAGGGATCCATCTAAAAGTTGCCGCTTGGCAGCTCTCTAGGACTAGACATAGCCACAACTGACCTAAAGTTCAAAATTTCACATTTTGGTCCATCTCCAAGTGGCAAAACTTAACCATAATTTTTGAAAAGCCACATGTCTAGATAATATTTTGTTGTGGTAGCCCTTCCAAAGTGGTAGCTTAGTCATAGTCGTCAGCTCATAGTTAACAACCCCTTTGGACAGGTTCTGTGTTTTGAGAGTGATGTATGTCCAGGTTGGCTCCTGGTATGGACATTTGTCAAAGGTATGTAATATAATGTTTGGTATTGTCTTAAAGGGGACACTCTTGGCTTGACCAACACAGAGGTCAGTAGAGTTTGTTAAGCCAACATTAACACACATTTTCCACACTTTTCTCCTCAGCTAGGCAGTATCTGGGACACAAGGGTTAATAACTGAAATACTCAACAGACTCTAAGGATTCACAACATGTGTACCATACCCATACTGTCTGATTATGGGAGGAGATTATTAGCTGTGATTTGACATCACAGACCAATCCTTCAGCAGCCTTCAAGTATTCCATGTCTGAGATCTTGACCCTGGATCTCACTTGGTTTCTGACCACTGACTGAGTTACTTCCTGTTCCCTGATTGCATGGATGATGTCTTTGCCTCTGTGCCTTCAACTCCCGCTTCCAGTCTCTGGATTCTGATCACTGCCTAATGGATATTGAATCACTTTTGGTTTATTGCCCATCACTTTTGCCAACCTGGACCTAAGGACTATGGTCAAAATGACCAGTCACTTTCTCATGGTTAAATCAGACCATTGTAATGCTGCGTAAACAGGTTTACCTGGCTGGCAGAGTTTCTGGCCTGAAGTCTTTATCACTCTCAGCTTCCATCATATAGAATCCTGTTCTTTGTATGATCCTGCAGGTGAAACAATCCCTTGTAAACGGACACTTTCTTCTCTCTCTGTCACAATATCAAGTCTCTGAAGAGGAGAGCCTGGGAAACCACCTCTTCTGGGTAAACCTTTTCTTCTTGTTCGACCATTACTTCCTGGTTGCCGATCCATCACTCATCCTCCTATCTCTTCTGCAGGTCTGACCTGAAAACGTGAAACATAAAATCGTTCCATTCCTGCTTGAACATTCTGACGATTAATATTGTTGTTAAAGACTGTTCAGTCTTTTCTGGGTTATGGTTTCCATTGTTGGTCCTATGTGTACTAATATTGTTTCATACGGCTGTTGGAAGGCTTTTATTAGAGTTGGAAACTGAAGGGATTAAGAAGAGGAGGAGACAAGGGCAGAAAGCGATTAGGCACAAAAGAATTTGCTCAAAAATCAGAGGTCCACTGGGAAACTGATCATATTGGAAGATTTTACTTGGAAAGTATGAAAGGCCGATTTATATTTGTCACAAGTAATGACTGGTCATGGAAGCCCTCAACTGATGGTCAGTGCATCCGTCACACTGATTAAACTCATGACAGTGCTTATCTTTCACAAAGTAAGTTTTTGATCAGAACAGATACAGTCTACAATATATGAACCAGTCTCTAGAGATTTCCATTGGCGCCACTTTCTTGTTACACTCAAAATGTTTTAATTTCAAAGTAACCTAACTAAATACAAAATACAGTCATTTTCCAATACAAAATTGTCATTGGAAAATGACAATTTCAATTTTTTAGAGAATAAAGCTATCCAAACTGACCTGATTCTATGTGAAAAAGCAACTGTCTTCTATTGTCTTTGGGGCAACAGCGGCCATCATTTTGTGTTTGTTCTGTAGCCGTTCAGAATTGGACTTTTTGGTGTACAAGCTCAAGCATTTAATGAGCGTAAGCTTGAGGTCAACTGTAGGAGCATTCTCCTTCATGACATAATGAGAAAGGCAGAAGTAAAGAACTTCCTGCCTGACTGTCTCTGTATGTAAAACACCTTCTTGTTTTATTTCTCGTCTGTACAAAGAATATTGCTAGCGGGGCCCGCAGATGGATTGTAAAGGTGCAGGATAATAACCACTCCAGGAGGGAATAATGTTAATCTTCCTTTAATGAAGATAACCGAACAGGAGTACAGCTGGGTCGTTTATGTGCTCTAACGCCGATGCAGACGAACTTTACACGTCCACACCAGAGTCAGCGAGCATCAAAAAACAAGTCCCACAACAAAAACATTCCCCTGGAACACAACCACTGCATACAGAGTTCCGTTAACGAGATAAATACAGAGTAACGCACTTAAACTCAGATCGACCTAGCAATTATGGGAAATAGTGCTGGCACAAGCAGAAACATAAAAGTACTACACTACCCCCCTTTCAAAGAACATCAAACTACTATGGCATGCTAAGTTTTACAACCAAATACACATTGGCAACATTACTAGTGCAAACATTTTATTTTATTTTTTATTTTTTCAACACCCTGCTTGGAACTTTAACATAACTCATCTCTTAATGCAGGATAATTATTCAGTCCAGTCATTTTGATAGCGGGCAGGGGCCCGTATTTCTCGACCCTTAAGAGTCTTTTGAATACGGGGTTCTTGTTTGTCTTTGTTACGGCCGGCGGCCTTGTATGTTTTCTTTTTCTTTCTTTTCTGTATATCTGCAGCTTTCTAATCAAATGTACTCAACTGGGAACTGG
>CAEFZX010008467.1:0-77162 GCA_903066825.1 Alfaro cultratus
CTTTGAGAGAAACAACTTTAATTAAGTTCAAAAATAAGTTTAAATAATTCTAGATATTCTTCAGCTCATAATAGTAGTGCTTTTTCAAGTTTCTCCACTTGCAAAGAATGGAGAGGTCTTTATTTTTCACTTCAGCTGCAAGAGATATAATGTAAAATCAAACTCACATTGTATAATTTTCAAACAGTTAATTAGAATTTTAGTGGAAAACAAAATATATTTGATGACCTACCAAACAGCAGAAACTTTAGCAGTTTTGATTTGTAGACTTTGAAGTGCAACTAACCTCTAAATCAACTTTTTTTTTCTGATAACCTGCATAAATAGGTAATTTAGGGCTCAAGGTTCTTAATAGGGTTGAGGTCAGAGGTCGATGGTGATCACACCATGAGTTTCTCCCCTTTCATGCCCATAGCAGCCAATGACACAGTGGTATTCCTTGCAGCATGAGGTGGTGCATTGACATGCATGAAGATGATTTTGCTACAGAAGGTACGGCTCTTCTTTCTGAACCATGAAAGAAAGTGATCAGTCAGAAAGTCCATATACTTTGCTGAGGTCATTTTCACACCTTCAGGGACTCTGAAGGGGCCGACCAGCTCTCTCTCTCTCTCCCCATGATTTCGGCCCAAAGCATGACTCCACCACCTCCTTGATGACATCACAGCCGTGTTGGGACGTGGTGGCCATCCATCACCAATCCACTACTGCGTCCATCTGGACCATCCAGGGTTGCACAGCAGTCATCAGTGAACAAGTCAGTTTGAAAATTAATCTTCATGTTCGGCTGGGCCCACTGGACCGTTTCTGCTTGTGAGCTCTGGTTAGGGGCCGAATAGTAGGTTCATGCACCACTAGCCTCTGGAGGATCCTCCACCTTAAATCCAATTTGCATAATAATTTGGAACACGGTGTAGAAACTTCCATTAGTCCCAATATGTGTGAAATGTTCACAATTAAAACTTTAGAGCAATGTTTATAAGCAGGCTAAAGATTACATATTTGTTTGTTACACCGACTACTGCTGCTTCTGGAGAGGATTTATTTAAAACAACAAAACAAAGCTTTTAGGAGTTTAATCTTTTAAAGAAACTGCTCAGGATCTAAGATTTATGTCTGTTGTCGTTACACCTTACAAATCCCAGTAACTCATGTAGGAACATTTCAGAGCCACCGCCGTTGCTAGCAGAGGAACACGGTGCAGTGTGAGTAATTAGGGTTTTGTTTGGCAGTGTCTCTGAAGCCTTTTGCCTCTGTAGATAATCCTTACAGGAAAACACAATGCATTTGTCTGAGCTATGAGGGAACTGTGAACTCAGGCCTGAGCCTGGAAGCTGCCTGTGAAGAAAATGAATGAACACCCACATCTGAGACAAAGCGCACAGTTACAGAAGCAAGCAGGAAGAGCTAAAGAGAGGCAGAACATACTGCTGTACTGCAGGTTTTGTGTCACAAAACTTGAATTTGAAGCCAATTATGTTCTAAACAGCTTTAGTTTATTCTTTTAATTAAACAACGTGTTAAGAAATAAAGCTTGAATATTACATTACATCCAATATATTGGATATTTTCCCTCCTTTAGCAATAAACACCAATTTGTTTTACTAACATTTAAGTTTGCATGATGTACTGAAACATTGAAATGTATTTTCATATCACTGTATCACTGTATTTTTACCTTTTTGAAGCAGTTTATTTCATTTTTCAAACATTTAAATACTTCTAAACTCAAAACTCAAAGTCCATCAAAATCCAAAGACAGCTGTGAGATGGGGAAGATCACTGGGGAAGATGAAGCTGAGAACAGGAAAAGAAAGGCTGCGCAGGTAATTAGTAGAAACAGGTTCAACCGTTACAAATCAGCAGCTGTGAGGAGAGCAACACCACCGAGCTGAAGGAAATTGACTAATGACACAGATATGTGAAGAGAATGTAAGCAAAGGGGAATAAGTGATAATCACAAAATAATTAAATCTACAACTAAACACAAATGAGAAAGACAAGAGGCAAATATTCAAAACATGGCTTTAAACCATGAAGAGGAAAGGTAAAATCAACAGCATTTCAATCAGCTGGATCTTTTTCATTTGCAGTAAGAGTGATAAAATAAGATACAAAACTATCTACGTCACAACAGAGCTGCCAGCCATTGACATTCACCAGCAGGGACAAACATCTGCTGTTCCCCCTTGCCTTTAGAAACAGAATGTAATAGATTGTTTTAGAAATATATCACTGCAAACTCTTTGAATTGATTTAAACAACAAGGTCTCAAAACCAGTCCTCACCTCCAGGAAGAAACCGTTTCAATAGCCAAGAGCCCAGACCCTCTGTACAAGGCAAACGGTGTAAAATTGTTTTATAAACCTTTGTTTTTCCATGCTACTGCATTGTCATCACTAAATACAAAACCATTGCACGAGGCCAACTTGGCAAGTCTTTGATCCAGTTCTTGGATAACAAGCCAAGGTGCTCCAACCAGACTCCCCAATTCAGCTGCCAGGACCACAAAATGCGACCACCATGATAATAAACCTTAATAATTTCACCTCTGACAAGAGAAGAAAAGAAAAGATACAACATTTAAGCAAAGTATGAAAACTGAAAGACAACATTCACACCAAGCTAATAGCCTTTTCATTAAAACCTTCAGCGGACTCGGCATTGTAGCATCACGTCTGCAGTAAATGTTTATTCACCCATATGCCTTTCTGGATGGTGGATGATAGCTCATGTGTCATGGCTGCAAGCCTATCACTTGCTTAGTTTCCTGCAGTGTGAGCCAATATGTTCAGCAGACATAGATGTGGGCATTGCCTAATGGAATCCAGTCAGCACGCCTGATACAATCACCAAGTCACACTGCCAAGCCTCGATAACACCGGGCTCTCTCCCTCTTTGGAGCCAAAGCAAGTGTCCTGGAGAGCCCTGCAAGATGTTACATATTAATACTTCTCAACAAACGCCGGCTGATAAGCAGCCTGGGTATAAATTTTTCTTTTACTGCAATCACTTCGCCACAGGTTTCCAACAACATCTCAGTCTTTTTTTTTTCCTTCCATGGACGCGTATCTGAAAACAAATGCTTCGACCTTGGTAACCCGTACTTCCTAAAAAAATCCGTCTTCGCACAGAAGAGATAGTGGAATGTCTTTCAGAATATTTTGGGAAAAGAATTGGGTGTATGATTGTTTTATTAAAAGAAGCGTTTGGTAGATCATGGGGAGTGAAGTTGCAGAACAAAATAATTGTCGGAGGATAATTCAGGAGTCTTTAACTGACAATCACAAACTGCAACTTTTAGATGTATGAGTGCGTCAACACATTGAGAAATCTAGAGTTTTCAATATCATCTCATATTTAATCAGACAATATGGAAAATAAGCATCCTTATTTTGTCACGTTTTAACCACAGCCTTCAATATATTTAGGTCAACACAATGTAACAGAAAATTGCAAACTTGGGGGGAAAGAATACAAACATTTCACCATCAACAGCTAGTGTGTGTTTTTTTTTTTGTCTTTTTACCTCCTTAGAGCTGGGCTATTTGAATGTAAAATGAGAAGTGAAACAAAAATAAATAAGTAACCACACAGCTCCTTGACTCACTCCATTTTTCTTTCACCAAGAGAAAGTAAAAATCATACTCTACCCCTCATCAAATATGAATTGCAGTTTATAAAATCACATTTAAAATTCCGATTCACAGTTCACGCTTTCCCAAATGTTGTCGGTAATCGTTGCTGCCTTTTATATATATATACATTTCAGGGGCCAAACACACAAAAAGACAGAGCTTGCATACAAATTTGTGTCCCCTCACGCTCACACAAACACAACTATGACGGTGTTAAATGATGAAATAACAGAGAGGAACTGCTGTATTTGAAGGGATATGTATTTAAATGTGTGCTCCAACTATCCCGGCGCTGCATGAGTTATGAGACCGCCTGATCACTTGTCACTGGCTGGCGTAAGGGAATGGGGCATGTGTCATATCTTGTTTAAGCAGCCTGATGCAGTGTGCGTGGGCGTGCAGGAGTGTGTGTGTGTGTGTGTGTGTGTGTGTGTGTCGACTGTTCACAGCGACTCCTCTGCTTCTAGTTGCAGCTCCTGTTATTCAACGGTTCCTCCCCTCTGGCTGTTAGCTGACTTGGGAAGTTTCCCGCCGGATACAGTGAAGACATCTGGCATCCATGTTTTGCAGGGAGGTAAAAAGAAGTCAGATGAAGAGACGTCGCAAGCGTACCTTTTGCATTCTCTGGCTCGGCCCCTGTCTGTACGTGAGACAGGCTCCCTGTAGCCTTCAAACTATCCTGCGATGCGGTTTATATCTCAAGAGGGCCAAAGCCCGACATCATTTCCAGCACACGTGTGCCAGGAGACCGGTGCGGCCTGTGCTGGTATCTTCTCTAAATCCAATTCTTGTGGGTCTAGAAGTCCTTCAAACTCCAAAAACAAACCCCCAAGAGGAAAACAAAGTAGATGCAGAAAAGTTTGACTCTCCCCGTTAGTGGCCCGCTGCATGAAATGATCAAAACACATTAATTATTCATGACACAGAGGAGATTCTGGATCTGTGATGTGTGGAAGGCATCAGCGGGATACTTGAAACTGTGATTTCGCTTCCTGGTCTACGTGAAATCTACAATAATTAAAACATTTTAAAAAGTCAAATTCTATTCAAGCCACCTGAATTTTTTTTTTTACACATATTGTGATGCAGCAATAATCTGGTAACTCTACAGAAGCTGCAGAAACTCATAAGCCAGGTGGGAGATTCTGTCAGCTAGAAAATCTTTTAGTTATGCACCAATCGTAAGGAGGAATAACATTGTAGGGGACACACAAAACATCTGGAAGAAGATCCACTTTCTGGTAGACAGGTGTGCCAGTTAGAGCTGATTGGAAGATGTGTGAAGTTAAACACAGGACAATCCTTGAAGAAAACATTTCAGAGGTTTCCAGAGAATGGGACGGACATTGAGAGTTGTAATGGAACAATTTAGATTGTGTCTTACAATGATTCAGTTGTGGCCTAAATCCAACTGGGAATTGGTGGAAAGACTTGAACATTTGTTTTCACAAATACTCTCAATCAAATCTGGGCTGTTTTGTGAAAACCTCAGTTTCTGGTAGCGCTATATAGTGGACTCTCTGGTATCCGGCACATTGCTGAAATCTGTGAATACTTGAGAAACTTTCTAAAAATGCTTATAGCTGCCTATTGTAATACTTTAAACACTACATTTACCTTAATATGCATTAATATGCAAAGAGGAAATCGTCTCAGCAGAAGTTACCTTCCACAGACTTCCTTCCTTATCTCTGCTCTTGTGGCTACAGCCAATCAGCACCAAGGAACATAAATTCAGCTTCTGGATTGGCCGTTTTTGCAAACACCAGCCAATAGCATATCAAAATAGCATTGAGTGGAGGTATAGCTGAGGTATTTTGGATTCCCAAGCTGCAGTTTTTTTTTCCTCAAATATTTTAGAGATGCTCTACAGAAACATTCTGAATGGCATTACTTGTAAGCGGGTGTAGTCAATAAATGGATGCATTAATTTTCCACTTCAAAGTTATGCAAAGTTAATTATTGTTGCTCAATAACTTAAAATCGTGACAAATTACATTGAAGCTTGTGATTGTAACACAATATTAAAATGTTGAAGCGCCAGGCTTCTGCAAGGCATCGTACAAAGATTCACCCAACAAAAGAATCATTTTCATGATATCAAATTATTTTACAGTTTTGTATTCTTATGATGAACTCTTCCCACCAGGAGCATAAAACATAGAGCATAGGTTTCCCATTCTTACTTTATCTCCTAAGTGAACTGAGCAAGACAATGCCTAATGATATTTCATTCAAAGTTTTCTTTTGACGCTTAACTTTACTGTGTCTCTTGTCTGCTTCAGGCACTGGGAGTAATGCGCTAGAAAAGATGAATAGCGCAGCACATATTTAGAGATCATGGCAGGCAGAATGACACGCACAGCTTCACGTGGTAACGAACGACGCAGGAGAACAATATGGTTGCATGATGTTTCTCATGAGGCACGTTTACATCAGGTTTGTGTTCACTGAGTTTTAGAGGAAGAAAATAAAATCTGTAAAAAAGTAGTCAATCTAAAGTTACAGCTTCCTCTACAAAAACTACATTATTTGTCATTGCAGAAGAGCAAGCTGTCATGGTTTGTATTGTAATGGGTCCATATTCAGGCAGAGCAGAAGCAGCATTGGAGTGAAAAAGGATTCAATGATGGTATAGTTCAGGATTTTACAGTTATATCACAGCAGGAACAGAACATCACAGAAGGTAAGAGAAGAATCCAGCAATGAAAACCAGGCAGCTTAAATACAGAGGAGTTGTGATTAGTGACATGGAAACCAGATGGGTCTAATTAGAGAAATGCTGAACAGCTGAGCTGGAGAGGTGGTTGAAGGAGCCTAACAAACACAGAGAACTGAATTTAGACACAAAATGATCCACAAATCAATAGAAAAAATCTGAAAAAATTTCAACACCAATTCAAATTATGCAGAGAAAAAGAGGACAAGAAAAATAAAACTAAACACAATGGAATTAAACTATATAGAAACACCTTAACAACAACATACAACTGAAATGAACTGAGTATGGAAAGACCTTACTGACAATAATAAACAGACTTGAAAATGATTTTAGTGGCGTGCAAAATCTATGATCCCCCTAAAAATGACGTAATCAATTGGTAAAAGAAAAACATCTTCCTAAAAGATAAGAATGATGATCTTGTAATATATAAGACGAAAGGAAAACAAAGATAGATACAAAAAAGGTAATTATATCACATAGTAAATCTGCAGACCAGTCTCAAGCAAAAGGCTTTCTCTTCATTAATTCATTCAGTTATTGATAGAAGGGCAGTTCAAGATGAATCAAAAGTGACAATGGAGCAAAATGGTGCCGCAAGGACCCGGCGGCATGAATAACAATCTAAATCAAATATTAAATTCATTCAAAAGGCGATGACAGTGGCACTGACAGTGTAATCAATCCACATTCTGGTCTGATCAATTGTGGAGCAGCTCAAACAAAAGAGGCCAAATGAAGAAAGAAGTCGATTCCTCCACTGCTCTGAACACCATCTCTCTCTCCGTCTTTCCGTCGCCTGTTTATTAATGTTTCCTTTCACTCATTTTTTAACTTTCTGGACAGTATTTTCCATTTTTGCTCGACCACATGAAACAGACTGCCATTTAAGAGCAGTTTGTCTGTGTCTCACAACAAAGGAGAATGTGAATGCCTTATAATTCACTCTGTGATGGATTCCATCCTCTTGATATCAGTCTTTCTTGCCAGTTTGGGCCACATTTCTTGCAAAATGGAATGAAAAGTTCATGATTTATTCACAAAGTGATGATACTTATAAATAACAAACATTTGTGATGACTGTTGATTCCATTGCTCTCACATAGATGGTCAGTTTTTTTTAACATAAGAGCTTGTTTTTTGATAAAAGTATTTTGTACTACACAGGTAAGATGGCTCCAGTTTGACCCCATCTCCAATTTTAGATCACCGGTAACAGAGAGTGCATGTGTTTCATTTTTAATGACTTTGCTGGATTTTTGCACAAAATGTTGAGTTCTTCCTTAAACTTCCTTAAACGTGATCATAATTCTTAAATTTTGCTGATGGAAGAAGAAATTAAAGCTCCAAATGCTTTATGTGGGGCAGTTCAGTTTGTTGATTATATTGCTAAAAGTATGTACAATGTATGAGGTTTTTGGCAGATTTACTTGGATTTTTTTTTTAAAGGCTTTGACACCAAAAGCAGGAAAAATTACAGAGCAAAAAAATGCATTTTGTCTCCAACTGAAGCTAAATTTAGATATAGCATAACAGCCAAACACAGAGATTCTAAGATGCTCCATGGTACTGGCCCTCTGCACTTTCAGTATTCAGTTCAGTACTGATGAAATCCAAATTATTTGCAGATAACTCCTATTTGTGAAAGGTAACGTGTATTTTTATTTTATTTTTTTAAAGCAAACCAGAATAATTTGTTCAAGGAAAGATTTTGAGTGCTGCTAATGTGCTGCGTACAAGTATGGCGATTTCTAGAATCAGTGTGTTGTTTCCATTATTAGTTCCACTTAAGTGTTTTTCAGATTTAAGACAGCTGAAGCTATTAGAAGGCAGGCATTTCTTCACACCCCCAGTTTCACTCTATCACTCTTTGTCCTTGTGGGTGATTAGAATGTACTCCGCTTGTCTGTCTGCCTGCTCATTAATCACACTGCGAATGACTGAGTCCAACACTAAATATACAGTTTGTCCTCATCTGGGCTCTCAACACAAAGTGCTTCTGCAGCAGAAACCTTCTGGTCAGAAGTGCGGGTTCAGGAGTCTGCCAGTGCACAAGTGAGAGCAAACAGCTGGATGAAACAGGGGGAAGTAATGTGGATGAAATCTTGAGTGAACCCACTAGATGTAATACTTCCCCTGTCTAAGCCAAGAAGGAAACAACAGTGTTCTCATGAAAGAAGGATTATGCACGAATTTGAATGTAAACTAATTTTTTATTCTTGCAGTATCCTTATCAATATTCCAATCTTATCAATATTCCAATCTCTCAAATGCATATCAGTCTGACCAGGAGAGAGGAGGCTCAAAGGATTGAAGTACAAGTCTACCTTATGTATCATTGGCACATTTCTGCATTTGCACATTTTTAACACCACTTTAGACTCATTTAATTTTCCATTTTGTAATTTTGAATTTTTCTGTGCAGGTTGATGCCAGTCGGAGGGGCAAGGACAAACACACGCATGATGAAAAACACTTACAGTCTACCTTGAAGGATGGTGATGATATAACACACTTTACAACACACCAGAAACATGATGTACTAATAATCCCTGAGTGGGATTATCACTGCTTCAGTTTCAGGTCAAATTTCTTCACAAATAAAACAGATGCGACTAATTAAGTCTGAAAAAATAGTCGGGCTCATCACAGTGGAAAATCACAACTGGTAGTTTAGATGTTTTCTTGTGCTTAAGTAAAAGACAGGGAAGTAAAACATTTTATTGGAAATTCAACTCCCTTTGAACAGAGTTAAGGTGTTTACAGACATTCATGCTGTTCTGAAAGAAACTATGCATAACATTAAGCCCAAAACTATTCAGAAAGTTGGTAAATTTAAGTTTAAATCACGGCTCTTCTGACTGGAAGTAATACTGACGTTTAGAGCTGGACTCCCGACTTGAATGCAATAAATAATCTTTAGCGGAAGTTAAAGATTAGTGTGATGGCAAAATGGCCTTCCTCTCCATGACAGGGAGCTCATCACTTAAAGATAAATTATTAAATTAACAGCGGTAGCATGCTAACAACTGGTCAGCAACGATTAGAGTTTGATTGCCTCAATGAAGTTTTTTTTTATTTATCATTTCACAGGGAATTGAATTTGCCATGGATTTTTTTGTAGGAAAATGAAAAATCATTCTACGTTATCTTTAAAAAATAAAAACAGCAAAAGTAAGCAGCTGTGAAATTGGACAATCTAGCCTTCAGATTTAATCCCACTCTTACGTGGCATATTTTTTTGTTGTTGTTGCTTTCTAGCAACTGTTAAAGCGCTAAAAACAAGCTGGTAAGAATTAAGATAGAAATCTTGTCAGGTTTTTTATTGCTTATGTACTCTTTTAAAATTATTAATTGACTTTGTTTTACAAAATGATATTACAGAACTTGTATCGGACTACTTTTGCTAGCCCTTTGAACAGATCTACGCTAGCTGTTTAGTTACTGGGACAGAGCTATGCTAACTGGAAGGACAAAGCTGCGCTATCCAATTTAAGCTAGTATAACTCCGTCACGTCAGACTTGGATTTAATCAGTCTTGGAGCAAACAAAGGTGGCAAAAGATGCAAACATTGACACTGATGTTTCACGGGAAAAAACACCTGCTGTAATGAGAGCAGACATTTTGCTCTCATGCTCCAGTGGTGCCAACAGCTTATGACAGTTAAACAACAAAAAAGGATACTTGCGATTCAGAAGAGAGCATTCATCAGTCAGCTTCACATGAAATTCAAATAAATTGACAATGTGCCTGATGAACTTAATCACTCAACTGCCAAATCAAATCAAGTCTTCTGGGAGAAGCTGTTTTTTACATAAAGCCGAATGCCAGCTGATGTGTAATCTCTTGTGACTGGTGGAAATGATTAAAAACCAAGGACACTTTAATGAGGACCTTTTATAATAATCTGCCTTTTTTCTAATTATCATGCTTTAATAGGTGTCTACATTTAAATGCCAGCTCTGGGGCAGCCATTTACCTGCAGCTAAAGCCCACATAAGCCATTACCTCTGGATGAATCACTGTCAGAGTAAATGAGGTTTCCACATTAATTTAAGTCTAAACAAACTAATTTCTTTTTAGACTATTACGTGTTTGATGAGTCACCCACCAGCTGAGGAGGAGAAAACAGGGATGTTTAGTTCTCAATATCTGCTCTTTGATAAATCTAAATAAAAACATCAACATCTGGCCCATCAAACACAGATTTATCTTGTGATATATTTATCCTCTAAAGGACCTCTCTTGAAAAATCACTCTTAAGGGGAGAAAAGATTCTCAGTTTTATAGTGAAATTCGGGAAAAAGGATGACATTAGCTTGTGTGCCAGTTGAATGCATTAAAAGCATCAGAAAGGTGGGAAACAATATATATGTTTTACAGCTGCAGACGGTCCTGGCGTGGTAAAAAAAAAAAAATGCATTGCATCATTTTAGATTGTATTGGAGACAGCCTAACTCTAAGCTGAGGACCACACTGTAAAACTTCAGCCACACCAACGAGTTCAATTATGATAAATTACTAGGATATATTGTAATCTGTTGCATTGCATTTTTTTTGGATGGTATAACAAATAAAACGAATCAAATCAAAAAACCTCAAAATGAAAAAAAATATCTTCTGTATGTAGTCCAAAAATGGACTATAGACAAGAATCTTTCTTTGGCAAACATATTTTAATTTAACCAGAATAGAGTCTTCTTTTGCCTTGTTGTAAAAACAAATAGAGAAAAATTATTGTCTTTAAGGAAGCAGAAATTGTTCCAAAGTCTCTAAAAAGTCAGTAAAACTTTTTTAATCTGTAGCATCTTTAAATAGATTGGTTGCAAACCATTAAACATAAGTGAATAGTTCATTATAAGCTTTCTTAAAAATGTTAATATCACAGAAATGTGAATTATCTTCCTAAATGGCTCTGATACAATCTGATTCTGTCATCATTATGAAAGATCATTTTCTAAAACAGTGTCATTCATAGTCATTGGACTATTTAAATATTTTCCTACTAAAAACAACAGCAACAATCTTTGCTTACTTTGTTGTTTTGATGAGTTTAAGAGCCTTCAGGGTGAATTTTCCCTCCAGGTTATCATCAGTCTCTAGGTGTGTGGAAGTGTGTTTTTCTCTGACAGGTTCTGTTGCTCAGGAGGATGTCAGCAGTTCACTTGCAGCTCGGGTAGATGGATACGAAGCCTGAAAAGTCAACATGGAAACGCCGCATTTCTGCGGGAGTCGGCAGAGAAACAAGTCTCAGAACAGGATATTTGAAGTAACTGCAGCTCCATATGCAGGGTTAAGGTTATAAAAACAGAGCTGCTGAGTTCAAACAGTAAAATGCTTTCGGGCAAGGCTGAAGCTACAGAGGATGCATCATAACCAAGATATCTTATTTGCCTTTATGCATGTCGGAGTGGTTGTCACCCCGACTCCTACACTCCCCCGTGACATTTCAATTTGAGCCACAATAATTCTTTGGATTGCAACTCGCATTTCACACATGATTTCACATTTCCCTTCACATTTCTTGAAGAACACTTGTGTTTGCTTGAGCAATTCCCATTAATAGCTCTGCAGATTGTTTTTGCTGTGGATTGGACAGCCATAATGTATAGGAAGCCACTTCATAAACCAGCTTTACTCTTGTTTCACAGGTCATATAGCTTTACAGATGTGAGACCTTGCATGGCCTGGAGCAAAGGGATTCGTTGAAAAATGTAGCATTGTACCAGGAGGAGCAACTTTACACACTCTCAATAGAAATTAAAGATATAAAGTAACATAATTAACCAGATTCTTTCAAGTCTAACATTACTTTACTAGATCTAGCTAATTATGTAGTCAAATGTTTAAACACATCTGACTTAATAAGGCTTTTTCTCATGGAAAAATCAAAAGAAAGTCATTCAAGATATCAGCGGAGGAAATTCAGATCTCCACAAGTCAGGATTAACCATGGATGCAATTTGCAAATGTCTGAAGGTGACAATTTCATCTGTTGAAACAATTGCATGCTAATATAAATAATGTGAGAACGTCTAGCCATCATAATGGTCAGGAAGATGTTCCGAGTCACAGAGAGATGTGTTTTGGTGTAAAATGTGTGTATCAACACCAGAACAAAAGCAAAAGACTGGTGAGAGAATATCATCTACAGTAAAACGATTTCTGTACTGTACCCAGGCTGAAAGGCCACTCAGCGAGAAAGAAGCCAGCTTAAAGTTTGGAAACACTCTCAGACAAAGGAGGCATGTCATGCGGTCTGATGATTGGACATAGACTCAAATGTTTGGCCATCATGACCGCTGCTATATTTGGAGGGAAAATTTGAAACGTCCAAGCCTGTGAACTTCCTCCTTACTATGAAATTTGATATCATGTTGTCCAGGAGAGACTGGTGCACTTCACAAAAAAGATTACATCACGAGGAAAAACGTTATGTAGAAATATTAAAACAATATCTCAAGACATCAAGCAGACAACATAGACACAAAGGTGTCTGTCCAATGGACAATAACCCTAAAGCACGCAGCCAGATTAGCTACAAAGTAGTTTAAGGTCAGTAAGGCTAATATTTCAAAGTAGCACTCATCTCAGTCTCTTAGATGATTTTGTGATGACTGCAAAAGGTGTGAGTGAGCAAGAAAGCACTGGTTATGTCAAGAGGAATGAGCCAAAAGTCCCCCTGTGGAACAGGGACGTCAAATTCTACTCCTTCAGAGCTGATGTCTTGCAGCTTTTTGCAAGCCTGACACACCTGAATCTGAGGATTGATTTACCTCATCATACACTCATTTTCTCCAGAGTTCTGCTAATGACCTAATTATGTAATTTGGGTGTCTTGACAAAGTTTCAAGACGCCGGCTGTTGAGGATAAGAGTTTGACACCTTTCCTTTTAGATACCCAGAATGTTTTTTTAAGGGTTTGCAGTTTGTGGAAGCTTTTTTTTCCCTCCCCAACCGATTTGTTTGATTTTCCGTTGACTTTTCCATGATATTTAAGGAGTGTCAGGTCTTCATCACTCCTGGAGCGCCAGGTTAACTTTTAAAGTGACTTACATTGACCTTACACTTCAAAGGTAAAGTCTAATGGTAGGTTGAGAATGACATTTCTGGGTAATATCTGCTGTGTGTGATTTGCGAGCCCTTTGTCTTCCTGTATGGAGTTAATGGAGATGTCAGTGAGAAGTTAGAGCCTGACTTCATGTGAAATAACGCATTCTGTGAAGCAAATTTAGCAGATCGTCCTCTACAAAAAAGATTTGAAGAGATTCTGACCTTTTCGTCAACGTGATGTCTTGAGTAACCGGTGGTTATCTCTGCCACCATGTGTGGTAAAGGTTGGTGCTCGATAACCTTTTAAGAACTGTCACCTTGCTGCTGACCTCACAGATCTGATGCACAGCGCCAAGAGACGACACGGCATCATTCCTGATTGGCTCTGACGGCTAAGAGAACATCAAGCAGGTCTAGGATCCCTGCCTGTAACACACTTCCTTTAAAACCCGGCCACTCATTAGAGGAGATTAACACCCCGTAATGCAGTCTCGTTAATGGCTGGTGTTGCACGCCAGCTGTAATAATATGCATCATACTGTAATTACTGACACCATAAGAGGGTTTGGCTGTGCATGAACGCGGAAGACTGCACCTTCATTGTTTCCTCGCCACTACTTTTAGATTCTGCATTGTAATTAAAATGAAATAAATAAATAAGGACAGAAGTGAACGCAGCACCGCAAGGGAAATTGCTTGAAAAGAAAAACAAGAATGCATTTCCTCTGTTCCTCTCTCTAAACACACAGACACGCAAAAAGAAAACAAGGTTTGACCCGGAGCCATGAAGCTCCCATTATTTCAGCTTACTCACCCCGTCAAGGAGCCACTGGCACCAGGATGCACTCTCGTATTATGGATCTCAAAGGTTTATTCAAGGTCAGCATGTTTATTTCTCAATAAATTACCCTGGACTCCTAATTATTTGCCTTCCACATTTCAGCACCAACCAACCCACTACGTGGTACTTCTCCTTGTCAGTGGGTTTCTCAAGATAGTACTGAGTTAGCGAATTACAGAAACCTGACAAGGTCGACCAGATGTCTTGAAGAAAGGAAACCACTCTGCCACGATTAAACCACGACGATGGGCATTAGTATGCAGCGCCTTCGTTTTCAGAAATCGAAGCATTCAGATTCATGGGTTATTGCTCAAGGATGAGGAGTACAACTCATCCTTTACACTTTCATGAAATATATGAAATTTTGTTGGGATGATGAGGGACTTCTGATGTCCATTTAGCCACCTGTCCTGCAGCACCACCCTGTGGATTAACTGGGCATGACAGCTGTTTTTTTTGTTGTATGTTTGCTTTTGTTACAGGCAAAAATATGCTGTGTATTTTAAACAGTGCTCTATTTAATAAACAAACACAAAGTAGCACAAAATATATGCGAAAGTAAGAAGTGAGTTCAAGTCCCTCTGGAACAAACATCACTTGACATATTGCAGTCAGCCGAGACCTAACATTTTAGTAATCAATTATTCTATTGATTTTCTCATGATTAATCGATTAAGCAGATTAAAAAAAAGATTGGCACATTCTGAAGATGTTTCGTTTCAACTACTTATTTTACACAATATTAGAAATATTGTATATACTAAAATGTGCAAAATAAATCAATCAATCTCCTTTTAAATAAGAAAATAAACATTTTAGTGCCTAAAACACAGCATTCATCTAATGCATGCTTGATCATTTGTAGCAAAGAATGCATCTGCAGCTAAACAAAATACTTCTAGCGTCAACATGTGAAAAGTTCAGCCCTTTCTGCTTGACCTAACATCAATACATCACAGGGCTGATCTGTTGATTATTTTTAGATTAACTGGTAGATTAATTGGACATCAAAATATCTTTTTTTTCCCAGAATTTAAACCGAGTGAAGGTAAAACGATGCCAGTGAAAAGGGTTTTTCTTCATCTTAAATGCAAAATGTATATATTTTTGTACATGTTTGGCCTAATTACTGCTCTGAATATGTTGTTCTTTCACCAGTTGACCTGTTTTTGAGTCTGTATACTCCGAATAGCGTTAGAAACAATTAAAAGATTCTGATTTCTACACAGAACTAAAACAATTTCTAGTTTTTCTGCACCCTGACCCATTCATTCATTGAAAGTATTGGAACGTGAATGAAATGATAGGATTGGCAATTTAGTAAAAACAGTTTTCACTTGAGCCTCTTTTTTTTATTTGTACATTCTCTGAAATGAAATAAAAAAAATTCTACTATAAAGTGTCCTAAGTGACCAAAGTTAACTTTCCTCAGGATCCAGTTCTGTCTTTAACATCAGTATCCTACTGAAAAACTCAGTTCTTTACAAATTTCTAATTTAAGGTGATGTTGAGGAATTTCATCCACACAGCCATTGACAGCAAAACAGACCCCCAGCATTATGCCACCACCACTATGCTGCATTATGCCTGGTAATTTCAGGTTTGAAAGCATCCTCCAAACACTTTTCCAAACAGGACACCAATGTGGCCAAAATGCCACTCAATCTTTGTCTCATATATTTTTCTTCATTGAAGCTGTGTATGTGTTTCATGTTCTGTACAGATTTTATTTAAAATATTAATATTTCTTTGTTGATTTCAGCTCTGCAACCAGCACTAACTGCTAAGAAAAGCAAAAAATAATACTTTAGTAAAAAGCAATAAGACTAAATATTTCAATAAATGAATTATGCCTGATGAAGCTAACTTCACACTCTGTAATGATTTCCCACAAGGTTCAAGCTGTTTGTGGGTCATAATTTGATTTAAAAAAAAAGGATAAAAATCACCACAGTTGACTGTATTTCCTCCATCCACATAAGCTCTTTAAATTCTACTGGAAACAGAGTGATGATGCCGGTCTCACTGAAGGCATCGTAAACTTTCAGCAATCCATCATCCACGCTGTATTAATCACAGACTCTGTGCTGTCCATGTTCTGAATCAGCTTTGCTGAACAGATCCCATCAAGAGATAATGGCTTTTTTATCACCAGCAATAAAATGTGGGGGGAAAAAATTGAGTAAAACAAAACAGACGCATGAAAACTCCCTATAATAACGTGAAGCTTCAGTTTAAGTTGTTTTTAGCTAGTGTCAGTCTTTTAAAACAGTTAATGGCTAGCTTCCCATGTAAAAGTACTTTCCTTCGTTGCAAATGAATTCCCAAGAAATCTAAAATATCTTTATTTCAGAGATTAAGCTGATTCTGAGTGGACAGACCAATCGTTCTAAATCTGATGTGCAGCGGAATATTGTGGACTAAATAACCTGATTTAATGAGTGAAATATACAAAGAGTGATACACTTCAGGGATCTGCTTCAGTTCATTTTGATAAATATGGCTTACAAAGAATTAAAACCCAAAATGCAGAATCCTCTGAAAAGCAGAACCAATAGCAATGGATTTTCAGTACAGGAATATTATTTGATACAAGATTTTGTGAATCATTGCTGATTTATCACAAGGAGGCCAAGCCAAAAAATTTTATTGCCAATGATGCTGGCTGTTTTCTCATAATATTGATAGAATGTTTGGTGGAAGGAAAAAGTGCATAAGAAAAAGGTATAAATGCAATAGGAATCAATATGGGCATATGAAGATTGGAAAATACAGAAATATTACACGTCTATGCACTGTACATTTTATGCACTTAGTATTTAGGTCTCATGTTGCATGAATTACTGCATCACTGTGACGTGGAAGTTCCTTTCACAGATTCACTGAAGGGTTTCAGGTCTGATAAGTAATCTGGCCAATCAGGGAGGCACACCATGTAAAGGCAGGTGTAAAGTGCCTGATTCTAATTTAAATTTACTTGTACATTTTATTATTTTTTTTAAAATTACAAACTCCATTAAAATGTCAGTTTACAATTTTCAAGTCATTAAGGGTGTCAAATAAGAGCAAGAAGCCAGTAAATCTGAGTCACTGCTTCAGCAGAACAGTGCACGTCTGTGGAGATGCTTGGCCCCACACTGCCCCCCTGTGGTGGGGTTCAGCACAAGACAAACTTAGAAATTAAAAAAAAAGAAAAACAAAGACACATTGTTGGCATTTCTTTAATAAACATTTGCCAAAGGACAAGGGAGGAGGACAAATCATTTTAGTACAAAAGAAAAATTATTTCCTTTTTGAATTCTGGATCAGTTTGCTTCGCTCATCGACGTTTCATTTTGTTTTCTACAGTGCCGAGGATTCCCATGGAACTCCAAGACTTCGTGATGGAAAATTGGGTGTGCTGTGGTCGTACAAGTGCTACCCAGACCCAGTCCTTGAATACGCTCCCCGATCCGGCGCCTCAAAAACTTCAGCCATCGACTTCAAGATGGAAAAGACGACACTTCGTCATCAGTCATGTTCCAAGTGTGCATCCATCTCTTTTCATAGCCAAAATAGTTTCTGCCTACTTTGGTCAGTAGTGCAAAACATTAATACTACTCTGCCTGGGAGAAATTACAGGAAGGCTAAAAGGTAGAGATTAAAAATCTTACCTGGCCTGACGCTGTACATCCCAAAAACAGAACAAAAAGCAAAAGAAAAAAAATAAAGGTAAAAGTTTAATTTAAAAGACAGCAGAATAGATTACAAAAAAATATGAAAACAGTACGAGCAAGAAAAGCTCCTGGTGTTATTCATCTGTCCTTCTGCAACATATTCCAGATTAAGGAAAAAATACAATGCTTTACACAGACTTAAGTTAATAAAACTGAGAGTGCATCTCCAGATCTGATACGGTCTAGAAAAACGGCTCCAGTACGCCACTGCCTTCAGATTCCAGGCCTTCAGAAAGGCATCCCTCGTCCTCTGATTGTTGCTGTAGAATTCACGTGTGGAACAAATCCGAGGGGAAGAGGCGGCGCCCCGACTTGGGACGGGGAGCCCCAGGGTTGTCCCGGCGCCGGGATGGGAGGCGGACCCACGTCCTTCCTGGCCAGGGCGTGGTTGTACATGTGGATGGCGGCGGGGTTGGGCTGCCCCTCTACGGCTAACGGACTGTGATTGTACTCGAAACGGTGGTCCTTGTCCCCGCTGAACAGCAGGCTGCCGGGGCCGGGGGCCGCCGCTGCTGGGGGGAAAGGCTCCGGGTGGGCCGGTGGCAGAACCCCAGCGATGTTCGAGGACCCAGCGCCTGGACCGCTGAACACTTCCCTCAGTGCGTGGGGCGGCAGGCCCCCGCCCAGCATGTGGCCCATGTAGCTGTCAGCGAAACCAGCAGGAGTGAAGGGAGGAGGAGGGGGAGGGGGGTGGCTGTAGGTAGACCCCTCTGCAGAGGGAGGAAGAGGAGGGTAGTCCGGCTCCGGGGGCCGACCTCCTTCATCTCCGCTGGCAGAGGTGATGGGGGGTGCGTGACCCAGCTTAGGCTCAGGCGGCGGCTGGCGGTAGTCCAGATCGGCATGTGGGGGGGGCTCAGGGGGCTCAGGGGGGCGCTGGTCTGGGGGCAGGATGGACACGCCCCCAACCTCAGACACTGAGGAAGAAAAAAATCATGATCAGAAACATCTGATTTATTAATTTTGATTTAAAACTGGCTGATTGTTTATAGAGTTGTGAGGAACTGGAAAGTTGAGAGAAAGGAAAAACTGAGCTGCCGCCTACCAAGAGAGTTCAGAGCTATTAAAGCCACCTGGACTTCCTCAATGCTTCCACTGAGCCACAGAATCATTTCCTCCATGCCCAAAGGACTGACGAAGGAATTAATGCAAGAGGCCCAGACTAATTACTGAGTTATGACTGAATAGTACAAAGACGAAGTGCCATTTTTGTATTGTGCATGACAAACATTCTACAGGAATAAGAGCAAAAAAATATTAAAAAAATGCTTCTATAAGTCAAATTAGGACAAGGGGTCAGTTTTATCAAATTTATAAAAGATATATTTTTATATTCAAGTTACATAGTGCAGCTTTAATGCTAAGTTTGTCATCTATATTGTCTGTCTCTGGCTGCTGGACTTTTTCTAGCTTTAATGGAGTGCTGCTCTCTCACCTGGAGAAACAGGGCTGGGTTCTGGAGGTGGCTTGACCTCTGGAGGTGGAAGCGCTGGAGGCGGGGCCGCGGCACTGCTGCTCTCCGCTCCTTCCCCGCTGTCGGCCACTTCCTGCCTCTGAGCCTGCTGAGCCTGCAGCAGCTGGGCCAGCAGCATGGTCACGGCTGTGTGGGTGGCGGCCGCGGCTTCACCCTCAGGAATAACTGGCGGGGCGGATATGGGGGGCGAAGGAGGCTTGGGCATGGGGGGAGTACGAGGGACTCCGGCTGGGGCGGGAGGCTGGGGGGGTTTGGCGGGAGTGGGTTGGGGCGCGGGTTCTGACGGGTCAGAGGGAGCTAAGGCTTTAGTGAGCTGCTGCAGTGCCTCCTGGTTGACCTTTGTGCTCATGGACTGGACAAACTGGGCAGGGTTGATTGCACTCTTGGGCTGGCCAAATATGTTCAAGAGGACGGCCAGCTGCTCCTGGGTGAACTGGGAGTTTGGACCCTTTGGTTCTGTGACAAGACACAAAAGAGCATCAAATGGTTTTCTGATAGGAAACACATTTAGGAAAGTAGGATGTCCAAGAAAAACCTGAAGATCAAAAGTATTCATATATCTTTATTTTAAAATCAACTACAACGGAGTATTACAGCCAGGTTAAGAAAACAATATTAATTACGAGAAAAAAGTAAAACTTCTGTCACCTGGTTGAACTGGTTTTTATTTATTTGGGGGCATTAGAGTAAAGTGAGTCAAATTCCAGATTTCCATTCGTAAAGTTGTTGAAAACCATGTATGATTATACTTCTCCATCACTGTGTTGTTAGATTATAAAATCCCAGTAAAAAACACTGAAGCTTGTGGTTGGAACATGTAAAGCATGAAAATGAGGCTGAATTTTCTGGAGCCTGGGTTAACTCCCAGGATGGTTTTATGGGTGACCATCAAGCAAATAACAAAACAGCAAACGTAGTTAAACTGACCCAGAAGTGCAGAAGCAGCTGCATTCTGCGCCTTGATGACTCCCGGAGCGGTGAAGCCCTGCGGCGTGTTGCTGCGGCTGTCATCGAGGCCCAGCTCCTTGCGGGGGGCTTTGGGGGCCACCAGCTCCTCTGGCATCTGCTTCTGCCGGCGACGCTTCTTACTCCACAGCTCATGACAGTCCTGCCAAAGGGGAAGGCTACAGAGACAGAAAAACGTCAATGATCTGATGACGCTAAAAACAATTGGCGTGTGGGACCGACGCGGACTGAGGGCCGTACTCTGGAGGAGGCATCTTGTCCGGATCCACGTCTTTGAGGAACTCACTGCCCAGCGCTTGTTCAGCTGTGCAGCGCTTGCTGGGGTCCAGGTTCAGCATGTGGTCGAAGAGATCCAGGGCGGACGGGGGGATGCTGAGCGGCAAAACACAACAGCTGGACAGCAGCTCCCAGGAATATACAACACTTCAGGTTTAACTTACAAAGCAAACTCCTCCCTCAGGCGTCTCCGGTACTGCTTCTTTGGCTTCATGGTGTTGAAAAAGGGAAGCTTTATGACATCTGGCCAAACAGCAGGACAGGGGCTGCCGCAGATCCGGCTATAAGAACAATATTTATTTATTTATTGTAGCAAAAATGCAGTGACATGGAAATTTAATTGACAATAAACTACAGCTAAACTCTGTCCTTTTCCTTTCCCCATCATGAAGAAACAACACTGTTCCTTTTAAGTAAAAAAAATATTTAAAATAAAAAGCCACAAAACTTACCACCTCTAATCACTGAATTTAACTGAAATAATCTTTATGAAGTACTGGTAAAAACTAATCACATTCTGTCTGAACATTATGAGTTTCCATGAAAAACTAATAAACACCATCGCTGTTGTGTGACGCCTACATTCTTCTTCTGCTCATGCGGGACTCTTTGGAGGTCTAAACTGTTCATACAGAAGTCTGATTGCGTCACTCAGTAGTATGAATAGTTTTCATTTAACTATTAATTTACCAGAAGTCCCTCAAGATGAAATCTCTTTCTCGAAGGAAACCTGCCCAAGAGAAGTACACCGGTGTATGGTATACAAAACCACAAATAAAAGGTGCAATTTAAACAACATAAGATTCACCTAAGTACATACAAAATAAAAAACTACCAAAAATACAACATGGAATTAAGACTTCATAAAATGATTTAAAAGAGTTTAAGAACAGAGTTTACACTCGTTAGTTAAACCATTTTTCAAGAGTTTCCTGTAAATGCAGCCTGAAACTTGCAGGGCAGTGCTGCTGCAGTTCCATCTAAGAAGTGCTAAACTTATCAGACCATTTCTAAGTCATTTTAAGTCCATCATTCAACAATGAGGAAGGAAAACAGAGAAGAGTCTGCAAAATCACAACTTGTGTTTCATACTTCTGCAATAATTACTAAAGTGATAATAAGAGCACTATGTTTGGAGAAAACAGCTGACTGTAGATATTAGCTTCCATCGTGGCGCTAAAATGGTTTCCACTGTGTGTATTATTGCATATTAAGGTATATTTGGTGAAATGACCATTTCATGAATACAAGTTGACTTACCTGATGAGTTCTAACTGTGCAAGCTCCTGGTTAGCTTGAAAGATTGGTTTCTTTGTGAAGAGTTCACCGAGAATGCATCTGTAATAAACAGAAGAGCTCATCAAACATGAACGTACAAGTTATAAGAAACGTGTGAAGTACAAGTAAAAAAGGACGATCACCCACCCACAGCTCCACACGTCAATAGCCGGAGTGTACCGCTCTTCCCCCAACAGCAGCTCCGGGGGGCGGTACCACAGTGTGATCACTTTATTGGTGTATGGTCGACTGGAGAAGCAGGTGTATTCATTAAGGACATACTCAAGCTAAAAATCTTGGCTAACAAAGTTAAGGCTCAAAATTAAAACGATTGTGCCAAGAACACAAGACTCACCTCTCTTCAGAGTTGTAGAGTCGAGCAAGTCCGAAGTCTGCCAGCTTGATTTGACCTCTGATTAAAACGAGGAAAACATTGATTAATGACTGTTGGGGGGAAAATCTTCACTAAACAGAGGCTTGTTCTTTCTCTGTCTCACTTGTTATTGAGGAGTATGTTGGAGCACTTGATGTCTCTGTGAAGAAAGTTCTTCTTGTGGCAGTAATCGAGGCCCTCCAGCAACTGCCGCATGAAGGACTTTATGTGGTTCTCGTTGAAATGGACCAGACCGGACTCCAGAAGACCCATCAGGTCGTGGTCCATGTACTCGAACACGAGGTAAAAAGCACCTGGGACGAGAACGAAGCTTCAGTCAGCACAGAGACGGTAAATAGCCAGTAACATGAGTGACTGGAAAAACGTTACCTTTATCATTCTTGAAGTCCAGAGCATCCTCCTTGTCAGTGACAATCTCCTTCATGTTTATGATGCTCTTGTGATTGAGCTGTCGCAGAATTTTAATTTCTCTAATGGCTGTGATTGGGAAGCCCTCTTTTTCATTGTCCAGTCGAACTTTCTTCAATGCCACCATCTCACCTGGAGGACGGAAGTCAAGAGCAGCTACTGACAAAAGTCCTAGAAACTCTGTTTGACAGGGTTACCTGGTGGCTAAAAACTTCCTGGTTCCCTAACATTTTTGTCATTGCAAACTTCAACTTTCAAGAGTTTTATATCATTTTTAAAGTCTGGACGGACAAATGGACAAGCGTTTGGACGGGTGGAGAGACAAATGGTTGGAATGGCAAACAACTTTTAAGTCTGAACTTTTAAGTCCAGACTAGAAAATATTCCAGACTTTTCCAGGTTGTGCTGGAAAGTTGATCCTTCCAGAATAAAACATTTGTGTTGATGTGAAATCTCACCAGTGTCTTTGTCTTTAGCCTTGTACACTTGACCGTAGGTCCCCTCTCCCGTTATTCCAATGATCTCAAACTTGTCCACACAACGTTTTCCCCAATACATCTCTGTTTCTTTAATTTCACCGTGTCTTGGGCCACAAATTCTGGTGAACCACAAAAAAACATTTATAAAAGATTAAGAAAAAAAGCACACTTATTGTGAAATACAGTAAAAAAGACTGTCATGAACTGTTTGAGCAAACCTTGGTCTTCGACGAAGCGTTTGGGACTTTTTGTCCTCAAGTGGGCTGTGCGGAGAAGACATGCCACCAGGAAGCTCGGGAGGAAGAGGTAAGTCGGTCAGGAGCTGACGGGATTTCTTCTCTAATTTCTTCTTTGTTGAGGGATCCTTTAAGCTGAAGATAAAATCAGAAAGTGCTTGAGCAAATCTGAGGGATGACATAAAAACCTAAAGAAGTACTCAAACAGCATGAAGTAAACCCAAACCTTTCTCCTTTATCAAAGTTCTCAATGACAGGGGGTAACGGTAGCGCTGGCAGTGTGGAAATAATCGGAGCGGTGGATCGCTCCTTGTCTTTGCTCGGTCCAGATGTTGCCACTTTCCTTTTGTCCCGGTGTATCGAATCATCTCTGCCCTTACCGTCTCTGTCCTTACTGGTCTGGCGTTCTGTGGTCTTCTTGGACAACTTGTCTGCAGGGGACTGCGGCTGGCTGGATTGCGGAGTTCTGGGTCCTTTCTCTGGTGGAGGTGGAGAGGGAGGACGTCCCTTCCTGGAGGTGTGGTTAGATTTGGGGCTCGGCTGAGGAGCCGAGGAGGGACCTTTGGTCGGAGTAGATGTATTGCTCGAGTTCTTGGCCTTGGCGGCAGCCTCTGCTGCTTTCGCTTTTTTCTGCTTGCTGAGCTCAGCGGCGAGGCTGCTTTTGAACGTGAGCGTGCTCGGCGAGAGGCTGGAGTGGCGACTGCGGGAACGAGAGTGCCGGTGGCGACTGTGAGAGCGTGAATGCCTTGAGGTTGAATATGGACTTCTGCTACGTGACTTAGCAGGTCGTCTGGAAGAGTAACAAAAAATATATTTAGACCTAAAAAAAATTCAATTGCAAAAGCATCCAGTTTGTCTAAACCGGATTTTTATCATTTCACCCATTTACTGTGCCTTTATTGTTCTTTCACACCCACGTGTTGGTACAAAAACAAACTATGCCACAGAATGTTTCGCACCGCTCATGCTTCCCTTCGTAAACATTTAAGTGCCAGAGCCAGAAAATATATACAGTAGTAGAATCTCATTAAAACGAGAAACATCCTTTTTAAGAAAGTAATAAATCTAGTTATGACGAGTTTTATATCTTATTAAAACCAAAATAGGTTTTCATTTCAACAAAAAAAATTGTAACGCTAAAACTTTGTCGGATGTATGGGTGTTGCCTTGAAGAAGCCGATGTTTTAGGAAGGCATATTCTGTCAGAAGAATGTATTTAATGTTGTTAAAATTAAAAATGTTCTCATTTAAAATTATTTTCTGTCTCTTCATAATAATGTTTTTTTGGTTTCAATGAAATCATGCTCCTGAATTCAGTTTGTAGCTCTGGCAGTTAAACGCCTCCGTACCTTTGTACTCACCTTGAGGACATTCCGGTCCTGTTTTGAAAACCTAAAGTAACTTTCCATTACCTACTAGGTCTACAGTGAGGCAATATGGTAGGAGGATGCTCAGATTTGTTTTGATTTAAAATAGTCAAAAATTGGCCCAAACAGAATTAATACACAATTTATAATTAGGTGCATTTAGAGCCTTTTTATGAATACAAAGTACCCCATTACCAAAACTAATAAAATGGTGCACTATATTTAAGTGCATGGGTACAAAATGGAGGTTTTTAGGAACATAATGTTAATGTGTCTGAAAACAAACTGGCGAAAGGTTGGATTGACCCAACTTAAATCTGAATGACTTACATTCTGACAATTGTCACATAAACACACACAGAACCTGCTCAGGTAAATTATTCTAATCTTTCCCATGTCTGTAAAAACAAACAGCATCTAACAATAATTTTTCCTTTCAAATTCTAAAAGTGATTCAAAAACAACAGAGACACAGGTAATGCTGTACAGGATGATGATTATTATTATTAAAAGCAATGTTAGTATTTTAATGACTATGTTAACACAGATAAAAATGGACAAACAAAACAGCATAAAGACAAAAGGTACTTTCTTTTATATTCTTCGCTAGCACAAATAGACTTGTTAATTAGGTCAGTATGAGCTGTCTTCCTGATGCTTTCTATCTCTTTCCTCCAACCCCACATAAACAATTTAAGAATATTTATAAAATGACAGTATTCTGAAACAAACCAAAGTAGAAAATATTAGTGGCTTCACAATATCACAAAATCTCCAAACCACCAAATGTATCATTCTTAAAAGCCAGCTGACTGGCAGTCTGCAGTAATAAGTGTGGGATGGACAGCAAGATGTGGTAACCAGCCCATGCCTAGCTGGATTCTAATAACAAATTTTAATCCTAGATAAGCTACACTTTAGGAGCTCACCTGACATCTGGACTTGGACTCATGGACTTCCTGTAGGGGCTTCGGGATCTTCTGCGGTTTCCATTAGGACTTGAGACAAACTCTCCTTGTTCGTATGGGCTATGCCTGCCGAAACTGGGCGACCTGCGCCAGTTAACTGGACTGGATGGAGATCGCTTCCTCTTGTTGCTGGAGTACGAACTAGGTGACTTTGAAACACCATATGCTCCGTACACGTCTAAGTCCCGACTATAATAAGTGGAGCTGGGTGAGGGTCTTTTACTTATGAAAGTTGGACTTCTTCTAGATATTACCTGGTTGAACCCACCAGGAGACTGGTAGTTGTATGAGTAAGATGGCCCATAGGGACTGTCTGCTTTAAAACCAGGACTTCTCCTGTATGCCCTGAGGTCATCGCGGTCATCTCTGTAAGCCTGTGGAGCTTCTCTGTATGCAGACGGAGGCTCTTTGTCAGACCTCGTTTTACTTTTGTGCCTTTTTGAATCTTTTTTGTCTGCGGATTGGGAGGTCAGAGATGTGGAAGTCCTTTTGCCATTCCTGTCACCGCTCTTTGCAGCGTCCCTTTGATTTTTAGAGCCACTCAGGCTACCCCCACTCCTGACTTTGGAGGGGTCTCTCTCACGGCTGCGACGGACTTTCTTTCTACTTATCTCTTTCCCTGGTTTGTTTTTTACGGATGGTCCTCTTGTTATGCTATCCTTACTAAGGCACACCGCCTCCCGGCCCTCCAGTTGACTTCTTACTGGTGATGCTGGTCCGTTAAACTCCCCCAAGTCAACATCGCTAAGTCGATCCACTGCCAGCCCGTCAGGGTGAGGGTAAAGTTTAGGAGAGGGGCTTCCAGAGAACCGCTCCGACTGGGAGCTAACGTCATCATATTCCACTAGCGTCCGAAGTTCGAGCTCCTTATCAAAAGCGCCCTTTCGATTATTTTCTGCTTTTTCTGTCGCACCGATGGGCCACAGGTTTCTGTTCTTCCCCGGCCTGCGTTTTTTCCTTCGGGCAACCGACGAGCGCCTCTTCTCCCGGTGCCGCTCTCGCTGTGTCCCACCGCTCCCCGGCTTACTCCGTCTGTCCTGTCTGTTAGCATGTCGCTGTTCAGAGGGGCTCCGTCCGCGACCCTCGCGAAGCACCTCTGAATTGGGCATTTATCTTCCAAATAAATCACAGCTACCACAAAGTCCAGAATAACAGTACAGAATGTTCTTTCAAAACTATGTCCCCCTATGTGTTGCTAAACAAAACATTGGGCTAGCGGTGTAACAGGCTACTTAGCTGACGTCTCTCAATTAGACAGCCTGTCGGCTAGCAGGATCAAAAGCTTAACGTTTCCATTGCAAAACCAGCACAACAAAGAGCCCAGACCGAGTGCGTTCCGACAAATGATGACACTTGGTGGCAAAAAAAATCCGCCACACTCAAATAATATTGTGTTGCAGAGTCATAAAATCAGTCGGTACTCAACCATTGTACTCCAGAATGGCTGTCTCCCAGATTGGATAGCCAATGCTAATCGCTTAAATCAGCTAGCTCAAGCTAGCTAACTGTTCTGGTCCACAATCGCATTCCATTGAATCGACTACAGAGGCCCAAAATTACTCAAGTTATTAAAAAGCGTGTTCTTCTTTACCGCTACAATCCACGCGATGCTTTAAATCCATCCGCCAGACAGTGTTACATTGTAAAAATTAAAAATCGTCCCCTTAGAAACTTCTTCTCGTCTTCCAACACACTCCAGTGTGCAACAAGGAAGTAGATAGCCCGCTAGCAGCTTAGCTCCGCTAGCTCTCCTTTCTCCTTGCGTGGAGTTCAAGGCAAATCAGTCGGGAAAACAGAGCCATTCAAAACACGCTGTTCCTTAAACAAATCCAGCCGGACTGATGATGCATCTCCTCACGACATCATCCAAATACAGCAGCCACCCTGACACAGAAAGCTGCTCGGAAACACTTTGGATTCATCTCAAGATATAATAAGTTTGTGCGTAACGTGGCTAACGGTTCAGATCGTCGAGGCCGTGCAGCGTTCGAACTACAGGCCTCGTGCGACGACGTAAACCAATAGAGTCCGCGTGCGTAATCCAGACAAGAGCTGACGTCAACGCGACGGGAAACCCTTGCCTTCAAAATAAAACACAGAGTTAACAATAATAAAACGAGATTTTCACAAATGATTACAAATGATTAAATCACGTTTTTGCTAACAGATTATAATAGGTATGACACAAATAGTTTTTAAAACTCGGCCAGGCTCCCTCTAAGATTACAACTACATCTAAATTATTAAGAATATCAATGCTAGTAAAATTATCCCACCAATTCACGCCAGAAAGTAAGATGTACATAATTGCATAGTTTATTTGCCAAGGGTGATATTTTCTAAACCTTTACTTCTGATATTTTTAGTAATTCTGTCATTAAAACGATTAATCCAAAACTCAGTTTATTCCATGTTTTGTGGTTTTCATGCAATAATCCAATTCTCAGGGCCTTCATTATCTGTAAGCCACCGTCATCACAGCTGGTTGACTGGGGTCATATAATTCTGTGTATTTTCAGTAGATTATGAATAGACTACAGAAAATTGCTTAATCAATTGTTATAGCAGTTGCAAAATAACCCGAGAACACTTTCTAGTGTGGAAAAATCCTGTGGAGACACCATTGCTGTTTTTTCCACAAATAATGTAGCATTTATCTTACACAAAAAGACAAACAAATCAGGTAAAAGGAAAATAAATCTACAGAAAAGGTGAAATAACTTACTTAACTAATTTTTTCTTTCATTTTTTTGTTGAAACCCCTGCTATTCATTTAGCATTTAGTCAACTCTCAGCCTCTCACGTCTTCACTTAGCAATATTTGTCCATTTCACCTTGCGTATATTCTCAGCATGTCAGTTTGTAACATTTTCTATCAGATTTAGTTCTGGATTCCACCTAAACCATTCCAAAACTTTGTTTGTCCTCTTACAAAGTAATTAATTAGTGGATTTGGACATATGTTTGGACTCACTATCATGCTAATGAAATTCCTTTCCATCCTTAGCTTTCTGGAAGGTTTTGGGTCACAACAAACTGACATTTAGAACTTGAAAAATTCCTCCAGCTTGACAAAAACCTGTTGCATGTAGAGAAAGTAATCTCAGAGCATAATGGTGTTTTTATGTGTGGGTCATTGCTGTTTTCATATCAAACTTACCTTTTATAATTATGCACCAAAATGTAATGTTCAGTTCCATCAGATTATAACACAGATCCAGAATTTTAGACAATTTTAGCCATATCTACAACATAATTCAAATATATGGACATTACAGAAGATATTTGCCCCAGGTAGGAATGTACAATAAATCATTAACGTTGATATCGGCTGATGATAGTCAATGTTTAGCATATCAATATTGGCTGGATAAGAAAAAAAAAAAAAAGTTATCACTAATACGCATTTGCTATCTTGTTGTTGTTTTTGTATTCGTTTCCAGGCAAAGATCATTTGGTGTTTGTTTGGTCACATAACAGTGATAATGGTGCAAGATTGTCGGGTGTTTATCTGAAGCAGCAGAGCAATGTCAGCATTGTGGTCATTTTTTCACTGTTGAAAGGGAAGTGAAATGTATGTGATATATATAACATATTATTCCTGCTACAGTAGGAATAATATGATATTCATACTGCTTCATCCCTAATCCCATGCAAAGCTTAACCAGCATTTGTTGGAAATGTGGCCTCTTGGTAGCATCCAAGACTAATCCCGGCCTTGTCTTATCTTTAATTTCTGAGATATTTCCAATGTTCTCCATTTTAATGATCAAAATTAATTTGAAAGAGGAGTGTGACACTTTTTAGAGCCACTACAACTATATTTTTCTAACCCCCTGCGCCCCCAATGCTTGCTGCAGGTAATACACTGGATCAAAGAGAAACTCTGATCTAATGTCATGGTTTCCTTAAATAAATATTTTACTTGCCAGCAGAAATTTCCCAGTAAACTGAACATTAAGATAATTAATAATGGTGACTAAAAAGAGTAAACGTAGAAAGATGTGACTTTTTGTTGTGACTGAGAATGATTACAAATTATTCATCTGAAATCCATCTTTTTGTAATATTCTGCAGCCAAACATTTAGGAAAGTGAAACAGATGACATCCTGTGACGCATTCCCTAACGTCCATGACAAAAAAGGAAATAATCTAGCATGTGATATAATTCTGTTTGAAATATCAAGGGCAGGAGGTGGCAGAGACTGAGCATATTCGCAAAAAGAAACAAAAACAAACAGCTGAAAGGCGAAGTGTTCCTAAGGAAGCGCTTCGTTTTAAAGGTCAGTCTATCTTTTCAGAGTAAACGAAACATGACCACAATGAGAGAGACCAGCTGTTTCACAAGATCTCACAAACACATCTCCAAATGTTATTAGTAATATCCACTTTATTTGCCATTTCCAAATTACTCACAAAAAAATGAATTGAAATGTAAGCTTCACCTCTTGCATTCACAAACAGGCTACATTAGTGGTTATGCTCAAAATAAGTAAACATGAAGGAGACATTTAACTGATGGCATACGTACAACAACCATCCAGTCCAAGACGTAGATAGCTGTCATCATTCCAAGGGCATTATTAGAAAAAGGTAAAGCAAGTTAATTAAAAGCCCCATTAGGACATTCTGCTTGCAGCTTTTCACACAATATCTGCTTTAGAGTCCTGCAGAGGTGTTGACCTTTGAAGTTTGTTACATGAAAATTAAGCAAAAAAAAAAAAAACAACAACAAAAAAAACCAAAACAGGAACAGTGTAGGGGAAGGCCTGCTTAAAACAAACTGGGGTCTTTCTTAGTTTCTTCCCAAGTCTCACTAACTTTTTGGGAAGGGCTCAATCTGTGTGATGCGCCGAAGGTTAGCCCTTAGAACATCTGTAACCGCTTTGTGTTCTGATGTAATGGCTTCCCAACATTTTGGGTCTAGCCTCCTTCTCTCCAGAGTCCAACTCTTTGCCTCTGTGTGCTTAATGCTCAACATGCGTCACGTTTCTTTCAGGAAACACAACTGTGCATTTTCTATGCATTAACTTGGGGAATTGATGAACTTTAAATCTAATAAGATGCATAACCTTTGGATGATGTTGTGTTTTCTGAGCTGAAATCGAATCCCTACTGAGAGCTTTAGAGCTGAAGTGCTTCTACTGCGCTTCGCCTTTTTGAAAGGTAGTTTAAAAGACACAGAGACGGTATTATTGAAATTTTTTACATTCCCTCGTTCCAGTTCCAAAAAACCTTTTGCATAGAAACCACATACAGTTTTGGACAGAAGTTTAGATCCATTTTTCAAAGGCATGAATGCAACACTAACACTAGATCTTCATAATTTATCTAAAGTGGGTTTTCGTCTGTCACTTGGTTAATCAAGCACACTACTTAAATGCATTTTAAAAACTACAATATAATGCACAAGTTTGAATTTATCAAATTGATCAAATTTATACATAGAGGTTTAAAAGAAATTCAAAACCCACAGTAACCACTGACAGCTAAGCGTTTCCCTCAGAATGATGCTGCTTTCACCAAGTCTGACAAAAACTTCGGAAGTGCCGAACTGATTTTGTGGAAAAATAGTTCAATTGCTGCACCTAAATCCAATTTCTAAATTTACTTAAGTTGTATGTTTAATAATCATTCCACTCTGCAAAGATAAAGGATTAAATAAACCATGTAAAGCCCCAAATGAGTATAATATCCATGCCCATGAGAAGTGTCTGACCAGAACTGTATTTATGCTCACATCAATAGTTTAAAACATAATCAGACTGGATGTTAGCAACAACCTTTGTGTGGCTGTTGGAGAAAAAAAGTGTAAACATTTTAAATAAATGTCTTAAGAATTAAGAATTAGAGCCTCAGTCTTAAGAATTAAGAAGTGTTTTTCTTTTTTTCCTTGGTCAAATTTATTTATTGCTGAAGAGCAGCCAGTTCGTTTCTGTGCTATTCAAACATCAACTTCCCTCTCAAACCATCCAGTTACAAGAGCTAAAAAAAAAAGGAACGCATGAAGTTTTTGTTATCATGTTACAGAGAAGCCTTGCCACAGGATGCAGCTGATGGAACAAAAAAAAAAAAGAAAAGTAGAACGTCGATGACTTCTATGCTCTGCAAAGCACTGGCAGTTTAGGATTACAGGATGAGTAAGAAGGGATTATTCACATTCACGACGGACAGAGAGGCAACCGTGACGCACTGCACAAGAATTACAAAAGCCCTCAGAAACTTCCATTTCTTACACCAATTAAACTGTTTCACTTCCCCCTGGTCGATCTTCTGCTAAGGTCGTTTTTACACAACGCTGTAGTGCTGATAGGTTTTTGCTCACCATGGAAATTTCTCATTCACTGGAATTAACAACTGGGCACTTATTTCAGGGTTCCTACACATTTTTTATTTGAAAAATCCAGACTCAAATTTTGAAATTGCTCCATCGTGTTTAAGGTCATTTTTGGCATGCAGGTAGAAGCTAAGGAGTAGTTTTTTTAAAACATTTATAATCAGTATTTTCCATACACAAAACTCTAGAAACCTGCTGCCCATGATTCACGGTAAGCTGCAAGACCGTGGGCGCGGTTCTGGGTTAAACAATGTTAAACTGCATAGCTGATGTAGCGCTCCAACCGAAAGAGGCTTCGCTAACACTAACAAAGACTTGCATGGATTTCCAACCCAAACATACACAAACAAATCCAGATGAATAAAACTGCACATGCAAATGGATCCACACATTTCTCCCCGTTCATTAGCTCATTATTTTGCAAAAAACAAGATTGTTTCACTTTAATGTGCCGTTATAGAGACAACAAGAGCTTATGTTTGATTTTGTTGCGATAGTGAGTCCTTTATCTCAAGAAAGAAACATCTGGAATTTTTACATGTTAATTTGTCATTTTATCAGGGTAAAAAAAAACTGTTCCGTTTTTAAAACAGTTTAATTATGTTTTCTGAGAAAAAAATTTATTTGAGTGTGTTTTGTGTTAGCAGTTTAAAAATAACCTTATTTAAACAAACTGTTATTTGTAGAAAGGTCTGGAATTAAGATTTTGGAATAAAGGAACAAATAAGAGTCTATGAAGACAAATGTTTTTCTAGACAAGTTGATTTCATCAATACTGGGTCAGAATTTTTAAGACAGTGTAGGAACCCTGTTATTTGTATTACCTAGCAGTTTTCTTTGGTTGCTGACGGCAACATTTTTGGAAAGAGGAAATTGTAATTCAATCTTTGCTTTTGTTTGTTTTCATCCTCTAACTCCTCATTCTGTTAAATAAGAAATACATTTAAATGAAAACTAGTGTAATATAAAGTTGCTAATTAAAAGTCTGAGCCAAGAAAAAATTAAATTGTCTGGAAGCAATTTTTTTTAGTATTGAGCTGCATGTAGTGTTATGGAATCACCATTTTTTTTTTTTTTTAAATCAGAGCACCAGGGATTCCTCAATCACAAAAAAGGCAATGAAATTCCTTAGCCGAGCGAGGTAACACTTCTAAAACGTTAGGACTGAAAAATGTTCAAGTGTTGCAGAAATCCCATTGAGGATTCAGGGTAGTGGTCAATGTTGTTTGTGCATTTTTAGAAGACAAACTGACAGGAAGAAGTGAAGGAAATGGAAACATTGTGTGCCTATTTTACAGTGTTTCATGTGGACGAGAATAAAAAAAACAAGAAAATAGTGCTTAAAAGCACAAAAAACCAGTAGGAATGGCAACAAATGTGGGCACCTGCTTAGAAAAGGGAGGCGTTATTTCAACAAAATCCTTTCCAGATTAATCAGTGGAAATTATGTTTACTTGGTGGCACTTGAACCATTATTTCACGCTACAATGCTGAGTATTTCCAAGCAAAGGTGGTGAACTCTATTTATGGTCTGGGGGTTTTCCTGACTACACCTTCCCCGTTTAAGCCTTGGCTCTGAAAACGTCTCAGTCTTCCTCTATTGAACAAACACCTGTACAGCTGTCTGAAGATAATATGAATACACTTTACAATTAAAATGTTGGGATTTTTCAGGACATTTTAGGGCTTCTTGGCAAGCTCAGGCCTAAAATTAAAACACCACTCATCTATTAAAACTCTGTCATGTGTAAGAGTAAGAAAAAGAGATTACATAAATCATAAATTATTTGGAGTGTCAGCACGTAAAAAGTTAAGAGCTAAAAATGGTGTATGAAGTGCCACCTCACTACTTCCTGACGCACGGTCAGAGGTCCTGCTTTAGCCAGGAACAGAAAGTCATGGTCAGGTCTGGGCACAAAAGAAATGCAAAAGTCTGAGAAATGTACATGTACACTAGCAGCTAGCCTGCTCTCCTTCACCACTATAAAATGCAGCATCTCTCTCTAATTCTTTTAGCCAGGCTTTTACTTTTCTTCTTCCCGTTCTTCTCTTTGCTGTCCTCCATTTTTCTCGCTCGGATCTCTCGCATCAGGTCAAAAAACACCTGAAAACAAACAAAAAAAGTTTACATTTTTTATTTAAATTTCAAACACTGAGAACGTTCAACCAGGAGGGGGCGACAAACCTTATCCACATTGGCACGGGTTTTGGCAGAAGTCTCCACATAACACACGCCCCACTGCTCTGCACGCGCCTTTGCTTCGTCCGCACTGACCTGCCGCCGGTCGTCCAAGTCCGATTTATTGCCAACCAAGAGGAAGGGCACATTCTCGTCCTCCTTCACTCGCAGAATCTGCTCTCTGCAAAAACAACCATGGAGCATATACAGGTAGAATGGAATGTGCGTCTTAATTAAAAGTACCATTTTGGAAATAACAACCTCTAAGCAGGTACTAAAGATATGTTTCCTTAAGTCCACATTTCCATTTTAAAACTGTCTTAGTTTTAAGGCGAATATCGGTAACTCATGGTGTCACACCCTAATCAGCTAATGAACTCCTGCAAAAGATTCCTGAGCCTCTAAATGTTCTCACTGTCTAGGTCAGTAGGCGACACAATCATGGGGAAGACAGCTGACTTGACAGTTGTATTGCTATGGAAGTAGTTATTTTTTTTTTATAGAGTGCTTTTTCCAAGTATACTCAAAAAAAGTTAAGTGGAAAGAAAAAAGTGTGGGTGTTCATTTAGATACGCTCTCTCGCACCTGAAGTCTACTGTTGCTGCAAAAGACTCCAGCTCTGTGATGGAAAATACGCAGAGGAAGCCCTCGCCACTGCGGAAGTAGTTGTCCCGTATGGCGGCGTAGTCCTCCTGGCCGGCCGTGTCCAGGATGTCTATCTGCACCTCCTCTCCGTCCAGCACTACTTTCTTCCTGTAGCTGTCTGCTTTAGTGGGTTCGTAATCTTCAACAAACTGGGAAAAAAAAGTAGATTTGACCGGTTACAGGTGGAAGAAACGTGTCAGCTTCACATGCCTGCTGAAATGCGAGACACCGACCTCATCATACATGAACTGGAGGGTGAGGGCTGATTTCCCCACCCCTCCGCTGCCCACCATGATCACTTTGTGGAGGGCCAGAGAGTTCTGTCCTTTGGGCTTTGCAGCGGCCATGGCTCAGTGTAGATGGCAGGGGGGGTGAAAGGTCAAGGCAGAGGGTGAATGGATGGGATTGCGAAAAGAAGATCGTAAAAGGATTCCAGGTGTAACAAAGTGCAGGGTAAAAATTCCTGTTAAAAGTACAGCGAGAAGGAGAAAATAATAAAAACATTGCATCATAATTTCCACAGCCTCCTTGTTCCATGTCTGCAGGTTGATAGATTTGTCAGGAGAGACGGATGTTACACTTAAACAAGCTGCGGAGAGCAACTGTTTCAGATCGCACCAGGTAAATTAAAATGTCTGCATTTTATTCCCTCTCTCCTAATATGTTTTCTTCCTTTTTTTACTGAAATAATTTAATTATTCATCTTTTTAATGCCAAAGAAGACGAAATAATTTAAAAGAAAGAAAATCACTGCTCTGTTTATTATGATTTTCTCAGTTTTGCTACTTTACAGGCACAAACTTTTCTGTATTTTGCTGGAATTTTATGCGATACACCACCACAAAGTAAAGCATGATTAAATGGTAGGAAAACAAAACATGTTTAATATTTTTACAAATAACAGCATATCATGCAATTGAATTTGGACGTTACTTTCTAGTAAGTATTTTGTAGAACCACCTTTTGCTGTAATTTCACCAGAGCGGTTTTTAGGGGTATGTCTCCACTGTCTTTGAACATCTACAGACTAAAAAGTTTCCCAATTTTCTTTTCTAAAATAGCTCACAATCAGTCAGAACAGGTGGAAAATGACTGAAGATTCATCTTCAGTCAGAATCTCAGTGCAGAATCTGAGTTTTGCCTCCGATTCTGTACTTTGACACAACACACAGCCAAGTTTCAACCTAGTTTGGCTGTGTTTAATGCTGTCTAACTGGAAGGTGAACCTCAGAAAGAAAGACCGCTGCAGAGCATGATGCTGCCACCACCATGTTTTACAGTGGCAACAGTTTCCACTGTCAATCACCTTCTCCCATGTTTTCTGTTTCTTTACGTGGTTTTCATTCAGCAGCTACTTTTTTCTTACCATTGTTCCATAAATGACAGGTTTTACAGTGTTTGTGGTTAATAGTTGCCGTGCCGTTTCCTCTGACTCTTTGTGAAAGCAACGCATGCAGCAGCCAAAGTGCGCAGAAATAAGATTCACTGAATGCAAAAGAGTCTCTTTATGCAAAGCAGGACAAGACTGAAAGGCAACTATGATTCACAAGGCTTCTAGTGTTAAAGATATACTTACCAGTATGTGCAATTCTTATGGGAAATTAAATAATTTATGATAGATTGAGGTAAAACAATTCAGGCTTTTCAGAATAAAAGACAAAGCATCTCAACACACACTGGAATTAAAACATTACTTAAGTGCATCAACGTTTAATTTTTAACTGCACCTTTTCTTTTACATTAAACAGTTTGGAAATTCCCAGAATGTAGCAGGAGTATCCTGTAGTTGATGAAGGATCGTTGATGCACATTTGTATCATAAAACTTTTTTATTATGATTAATATTTCTAGGCACCATCTGGTGATGTTTTTTTTTCCAAATCTGACATCTGCAAGAGCAATTTAGTGGTCAGAACTAATGCATGGAGACCATAAGGGAATCATGATGTATAGAAATGAGTGGGTGAAGGCCCATTTCCAGCACAGGCCAAGGCAAACCACTTGGAAGCAGGATTAAACATGGGAATTCTGCCAATACTTCATTAGACAAATTAACAAAAGCTCATTTGCAACGTCAGCCGTCAGTCAATACAACGATTTAGCATTTAATGTAATGCTCACCTATTATTTACTTAATTTAAGTGCAAATAATAAAAATAGTGAACTATAAACGTCTTGTAAGAGTCTCATTCTCTTGATAAAACGATTAAATTATGTTATTTTAACATAATATTTCAAGGACTAGACTGGGAAAAACTATTATCATTTTCCTAGTATAAACCAGCAAGAGAAATAAATTGGCACTGAAATGACAATAACAAGTCAAGAGCAGTTTCTGGTAACTGAGCAATCTGTAATTGAGCAAACTAATAAAAGAGGATATGGAAAACATGAACAACCCCGTTAACAAATGATTAAACTAGGAATTTACAGACTAAATACTCTAAAAATCCACGCCTGGAGGCTATTAAAGTGGGCGATGTGGCTAAGCGAGCAGCTACCTAAACCGCACGGAGCAGGTAAACATGTCACCTGACGTTTAATTAGCAGCTGGGGAAGATCAGGCTGATTGAAACGCCTCTAAAATCAAATCTGTATTATCCTGACACCCAGCAACAGATGCTTACACCGTTGAACAGCTCTGTCGATAGCAGAACGGGGGGAAAAAAGAGGCGCTAGCAGCAAGCGGTTGGTACCACAGCAGCTAATCACAAGTAACACGTAAAAAGGGGAGAAACCGGTTGCCGCGGTTAAAAGACGCTTTAATAGGACAACATACCTGCAAATTAACTGGTTTTCCCTTGGGGCAGAATGATAGACGAAAGGTGAGTGAGAGGAGGCAAAATAAAAACACTCTGCTTCCTGTGCTTGTTAGCTCATGGCTAGCTCGGTGGCTAACTCCAGGGACTCTGGTGGTAGCTGTTAGCAGCGGACTGACTGAGCGTCCTGTGGGCTTGGCTCTGTCTGACAACGCCCGCCCGCCAGGGACACTCTCCCTGCTCTGCGCTTTACTTTTGAATTTAAACTGATTCTTATGTCTCTAAAAAAATCACTTTATTTTGATGCTACTAACTTTTAATAATTTTCGTGAAGCTTATGATATGAAATGGGCCGATTTGCCTAAATGGGGAAACATTGGAGAGGCACTAAGATGGCCAAATACTAGAGGTGTTGTTGAAAAGTGCTGAAAATTTAATTACACTTTCCTGTTTTAAAAGCCAACTCTAGCTGCTACAGTAATAATGTACTGACAATTAATCTCATTTGACACAGTTGACATTTTCTGCTTTGGTTTTCTTTCAGTAATGAAAAAAATACCAGCAGTTCTAACTTGTACTGCAAGTTTGCAGAGAAAAGTTGGAATCACACATTTCAGCTTGTCCACAGATGCACGGTAAGGCAATCTATGCTTAAGACAAATCTTTTGTCCTTTTAATCGCATGTTCATTTAAAAAAAACTGCCTTAGTTTTGTTGAGTCAGTTTGGGATGGACCCTTTAACAATATAACGTGATGAATCAGGAACTGCTGTGTGGCATTCACTCCCATTAGATCATCCATAGTGGGATACTTGAGCCTTTGTTTGATCATCACTATGGGCACTGATGTACTTCTAATGTTTACTTTGTCTCACTTGCCATCTACATTAGAATGTAAAGTTATGTAAACGCCTTAGAATAAATTAATTTTATTACAGAAGCTCACACTCAAACTATTTAAATGCATTCAGTGAGAAATACAACCTCGGCGAGAAATATTTCTTGTGAATAAAGTTGCCAGTTCTGCACTTTTACTTCCATCACTAATGTAAGTGTAGGATGTTTGCTAGTGTGTTATTGTTGGCAATAAACACAGTCATAAAAATCAGCCAATAGCTAAGTGCAGGTGAGGTTCTGTGATGCTGTGGGGCTGTTTATTTTCGACTAAGCCCTGGGAATGTACATGACATTAGGAAATCTTTGAACTAAGCTAATAAAAATGTGACTCCACTAGAAAACTGAAAATGAGTAATTATACAGGGTGATGCTCCAAACTACATGGCCAGTCGACAGAGAAATGGCTCATTGGACACAAATTCAACCCACACAGTCCCCACATATTAAAATATTCAAATCCATCCATCCATTTTCTTTACACCCTTGTCCCTAGTGGGGTCGGGAGGTGCTGGTGTCTATCTCCAGCTAATGTTCTGGGCGAGAGGCGGGGTTCACCCTGGACAGGTCGCCAGTCTGTCGCAGGGCAACTCAGAAACAGACAGGACAAACACACACTTGCACCTAGGGACAATTTGGAGAGACCAATTTACCTAACAGTCATGTTTTTGGACTGTGGGAGGAAGCCAGAGTATCCAGAGAGAACCCATGCATGCACAGGGAGAACATACAAACTCTGTGCAGAAACACCCGGGAATCAAACCCAGGACCTTCTTGCTGCAAGGGAACAGTGCTACCAACTGCGCCACTGTGCAGCCCAAAATATTCAAATATTAAAAAAAAAAAAAGTGTGTAATGCAGAATGGTGGAACAGGACTCAGAACTTGAGATGTATAGTGTGTTTGCCAACAATATGATATAAAAGTTTAAGAACAAAGGGTTGAATGTGCAAATGTTTATTATGCAGTCCAATCATAATGTTTTTAAATATACTGAAGCTAGTCTGGCCATTGCCTTCCTGCGCTGTTCCACTTGATTCAAATCTCTCTTGCAGCTCAGTCTGGGTTTTCTCCTGTTTACTTGGATTCCCTCCGGTATTATTTCTACCAGGCTAATCAGCGAACAGAAGAAGTTGTGAATATCGATTTTCTGTGTTGCTTTAGAATTGTAGTCTGCTTGTACTTTTACTACTGGCAGTAGTAATTGTACAAAGCCGTTCATTGATGGCCACCTTCAAAATGTTGAACAGCCATTTTGTTTGGATAGGCCAGGGGTGGGCAACTCCAGGCCTCGAGGGCCGGTCTCCTGCAACTTTTAGATGCATCTCTACTTCAACACACCTGAGTCAAATAATGAGGTCATTAGCAGGACTCTGGAGAACCTGACTGCACTTAGGAGGTGATTCAGCTGTTGGATTCAAGTGTGTTGGACCAGAGAGATATCTAAGAGTTGTAGGACACCGGCCCTCGAGGACCAGGATTGCCCACCCCTGGGATAGGCACTTCTCTTTTTGCAGTGAAGGATGGTTAAGGTTAGCTATGTTTATAGCTAACGTGTTGAACCGTGCGTGAGGAGGCGCGCGCCAGGTCCACTCACACGCATTGGCATCGCGCGCTATCTGGCCACGCACTTCTGAATACTGGGCGCGTTTCGCACTCCATCCACGAAAAATCGCACGATTACGAAAGTGCTCTAGTAATTGAGGGCTCATTTTGAGTCAATAATAAGCACGATAATTTCCTGTAAGCTAAAGGAAACTGGCGCATTACATACGTCACTGTCAAACGTCAACGATTGGATAAAATTAAAAACTTCAACAGTGTCTACGCCAGGGGCGGTAATGCACCGACTTTTCCGTTTGTCAATTGCCAAAAAAAACATAGAAGAAGAGTCCACGCCTCCAGGGAACAATAGACCCAGGCCCAGACCTTTTGGACGGAGCAAAGTGTCGGGTAAGGGGCCTGTCTTTTACCTGGCTACCACAAAGCTAACCCGCGTGTAGAGAAGACGGTTGAGTTCTCTTTAGATTTTCATGGGTGGAGCCCTTAGAGAGGAGAATATTTGTGGATTTATTTAAAGTGGAGTTTGGCAGGGGTCAGTCTCCAGAGTCTGGTAAGGCAATCTTGATTACTTGGTGGTCTAAAGTGATGTGAGGCCCAAAGGGATACTGCAGCTGGGCCTAGTTATACAACACCGACCAGCAAGGATTATGAAGAAATTAGATTCTCAAACCAAAGGATGAGTTCACAGTATATATATTAAAACTCTATGTAAAGGATCCTCAGTGTCAATATTTCCCTTGCTATGGTATCATGCAGCTCGTGTTCGTTGAAGGGACGGGCAGATAGCACTAGACTGTTGACACAAGCCTCTCGCTGCTGCACAACACGTCCTTTGTTAGGTTTTCACTTCCCTTTGTCCCACAATAGGAGAAATCAATGGCTGAATCCAAACCTTGTGAGCCGCTTGTAAGATCTTTGGACAAACTCCAGGAAGAGCGTCATGGTAAACAAATATCCCAATGATTCATTTTTCTGCTTTCTAGCACAGTAATATTGGTAACATTATTATTTTTTCTTAAATTTTCAGCACCAGCTATGACCAACATAAAATTCAGACTGGAAATGATCGCCAAACAACAAGGGTAAATGCATTTGGTTGTGAAGGTGCCAAAGACAAAAGTGCAAGCTCAGAGGGGACCGTGCTTTTTCTTTGTTAGCTCCCAAGCTCTGGAATGTTCTTCCTTTGTGCATAAGACGGGCCTCTTCACTCACTGTTTTTAAGTCCCTTCTTAAGACCCATCTTTTTTTCTTTGGCGTTTGGCACAATATGAGATGTTTCACTTTGTTTTATTGTGTCCTTATATTATAATATGTATTTTATATTCCATCTTTTTTTTTTTTTAATCTTTTTTTTTCTCCGAAGAGTTTTTTGCGGCACTAGTGGCTCGCATTTTCCGCGACAGTAGGCTGACAGGAAGGGGGAAGACATGCGGCAGGGTTCGCCGGGACCGGGAGTCGAACCCGCGACGTCCGCGTCGAGGACTAGGGCCTCCAAGCGTGGGGCGTGCTAAACCCCTGCGCCACCACAGCACAGCACGCCCCTTATATTCCATCTTTTCTATTTTATAACTGCATTGTATTTTATGATTGTGTATAGCACTTTGGTCCTGTCGGTGTATAAAGTTATTTATAAATAAAGTTGGTATGGTATCATGACAAAATAATAAAAAAAACTTTGTGAGCTGGTGAATAAAAATGTTTATATCTCAGATCTAGCGCTCTTGTAGTTGATGCATAATTTATTGTCGTGTCTAACCTTCATTCATATATATATTTCAGGATGAGTTTTCACTTTACTGAGGCCACCTGTTACCTGGCAGCTGACTTTTTCTACCTGCAAGTGTTGCTGCTGCCGTCTGGTGAGGTGCAGGAGGTAAAGGTGGCTCTACATGGAGATCTCCCCTCTGTAAGCAGACTCTACCCTTCAGACAATATGAAACTATCACCCTTTTTGAATTTTGTTCACTAATGCACTATAATCGCTTTGCAGCCCAGCAGGTCCCTTTTGGATCTTCTGAGGTAAGCGATGACAGTATGTTAAATGTACATTTCTGACATCTTGTCAGCTAAAACAGGCAATTTATCACAAACAACTTTGGATGACAACAGTTTCAGCTGTTAGGTGAGTAATTTACCTGCACATGCTAATTCTCCTTTTTTCTGGATAATTTAAAGGTCCAATAACTTTTCTGATTTGTCCATGAGGCTGAGAGAACTGTTTGTTCAATACAACATTCCTGGAGACAAGTAGGTTTTCCTAAGACATTCACAATTCACTTTTAAAATCTGAGATAGTTATAATTTTGTGAAACAAAATCAAAAAATGTTGAAATCCCTACAATGCCTCTGGAAAGACCTTCAGCAAATATCAGATATGCCAAAGTAAGTAACAAAAAAAGACTAACATGGTAATTTTTAGCAGTTACTATTAAAAATAGCAGTATCAATTTACACTGCTTTTGGACAACTTGAATTAAACTGTTTATTCATTAAGGATGTTTTCTTTCTTTTAGTGAACCAAACTGCTTTGAATCCCAAATGAGCTCAAACAATGTCAGGGTTGGCCTTTCAAAGGCAGAAAGACAAGGTACGAGTTGGAACTTCTGCAGTAAATCATACACGTGGATTTCTTTTTTTCTTTTTAGGATCTGATTTTTTTTTTATTTTTTCCCAGATTATCCTCCATCTCTTTGCTTCTATATAACATCAACTTATTGCCCGAAGAACTCAGAGTTGTGTAAGATTTTGATTTGACTTCTGATTTCGCTTCTCAATTCAATGTCTGATCATGCAGCAGATTCAAAGTTGCATCTTTTATTTCATAGCATTTGAGGAATTGTGGGAGTTCAAACCATATGTCCAGGCATCCCAGGCTGCAATCGGAGTCAGCGACTTGACTCGCAAGCTTCAAATGACATCTCTAATCTCAGAGCCTCCTCAGCTGAACACTCGGTCTGTATTTTATTTTAGTCTCTCATTCAGTAGAATAATGTGAAAGTCCCAGCTGCTAGTTAACAATAAATCTGCTTCTTGGAGCCAGTTGTCCTGTGGTCACTACTTTCTGTGAGATTTTGAGTGAGAAGCTTCCCACGTGTTTCCTGCTCAAACTGCAGACACCTCTACCTGTGCTTTCTCATATTCTGGAGAGAATTGGACAAATCACAGGTTGGGAACTTTTCCTAGAAAAAAATCAAACTTTTTGTTTTCAAAAGCTCCACACTCATGCCATTGTTTTTCCAGGCTTGCCTATACCAGATTGTGACCTCCAGTGGGCACCATTACCCAAGCTTCTGATAAACGCTTCTGCAAGTGCAGAAAGCTCCTCTGAGCCATTAGATGGACAGGAGATCTTTACAATGGTATGAGTCTGCTTTATCCTTTATTTTTATTTATTTTTTGGTCAATTTAAATTCTTATGGAATATATGCTGAGGGAGAATTGAAATGTCTTGTCCAGGTTTTTCCTGAGGATGGGATGAACAGTTTTGTTTTCCCTGATTCTTCATGGAATGTTCCCACACAAAGAGCAGCTTTGCTGGCCAGCGTTCCCTTCACCCAGCTGGCTCACGTCTCAGCCATGCTGGATCTGCTTCGTCACCAGTGTGCCTTTAACACCCTGCTGAGGAGCTGCTTGACTCGGAGTGCCGGTCTAGGTGGGAGGATGTTCATGTGGTGGAATTATATCCAACATGTAGGAAGGGATGCTGCCAAGAAGACCTGTAATGCTTTTATTGTATTTATGTTGTGTTTTGCTTTATTTCTGTGAATTCCCACCAGCTTCAGTTTGTGACCTGCACTTTGAAGTCCGCCCAGAGTCCACTACCAGCTTTACTCTGACCTTCCGTCAACCCCACAGTGACTGTCTTGCCGTCTGTAAGCATTTTTTAGGAGAATTTTATGGGGGGAAAAAAGCCACTTAATTTAAGTATTCTTCAGGTCTGGATAAGTATAGGAGGGAAATGGTGTGGAAAATGTTTGAATTTCCAGACTTGATCTCAGATGGTTTTTAGTTCCTGCAGGTTTGGTATTTAAAGCCTGTCCTCTGCAGTAATTTCTGTCATAAATTGATAGAGAACATTGTGTTCTATAAATTCAAAAGAACTGTAGTGGGTGAATTTAGGTTAGAAATACTCTGTTAAGCATTTTGAATCTGCCTTAGCCATTAACATCATTAGATTATATGTAGTGTAAAAGTGGCATATATTAATATTCTACTGTTGCTGCTAAAACTAACGATTTTTAAATGAAGTAAAAATGACTGAACTGTAAATGTGAGTGAGAGTGTGCAACTTTAACAAGAAATGTTTATGAACCATGTTTATTAGTAAACTTTTTGCTTCAAAATATAATCAAAGTAATATATATATATATATATATATATATTTAGTCCAACTATGTACACCTTAAAATTTGTGGGCTAATTTTTCAGAGTGGTATAATTGGTGTCTGTGAAATGAGTCTTAAAGGTGACAAGATTGCTAACCGTCAGCTGCAAACTTCTTTCTGTTTGTCCAACTGAGATTAACATAGTTTCTTTATTGCAACTGAAACATATACCTTATAACCTCTACAGAACTACTTGGGGAAACATATGGACTCATGTGCTTTTCTGTCACCAGTGCTGGTCAACATACCTAATCCCCGTCAGATCACCTGCCAGTTGTTTGGAGAAGGATTTCATGATTCATCTTCTGCCGAACTGGACCAATACGTCTCCGTAGTTCTGAATAGGTTTGTTTTGTATTATTGCAGAAATACTCATTTTAATCATTGCTTTCAGTTTTATTCCTTGCATAATACTTGTGTGTATATTTGTTTATTTTTATCTCAGATGTATGTCCATTCCTGTGGCCATGAGGGCATTATACAGCAGGCTCGAGAAAACCACCAGCTGCCCCACTACCGCAGTAGCTGAAAACGACCGACTGAGTCCTATGATGGACACCGATGGCCAGTCGCCTGCAGCCTCCCAATGCGCAGCCCTGCCAGGTGTTCCTGGTTCAGATGGCGGTGCCATATCTGTCTCTAAATCTGAGCTTCATCCAGAAATGAGTGCCAGCATGCCTGACGACCCTCACCCATTCGCTCCTTAGTAGCTGCCTGCGTCACAGATTATTGGACTTTATTAAGAAACTGGCCGCTGTGTAACAATTTGAGATGCTGATGGTTGAATCTGTCTCACTATGCATTCCAGTGTGGTAGGGATGGCTGGCTGTAAAGGTTTTTGAGGTCTGGCAGTGGGCCTCCAGAGGGCAGGAAACCAGTTGCTTGTTACCATGTGAGCCAGTAAGTCCTGGTTTAAATGTCTCTATATTGGCTTGTGTAAACCAAACAGATCTGACATTTTTCAGCTTTGAAAAAATGAAAACTTTGTTGAATAAAGAAACAATTTGGTTTGAATAGAGAAAAGAAAGCTAGAAGAAATTTTTTGATTACAGTTGAGGACCATCTTGCTTTTTTTGGACTCCTGCCAAGACTTGTACAAATATAGGACAAATGCCTGTAGCTAGTTGAAGAAGACATGTTTATGACTACTGAGACAATGTGATTTTTACTGCATTACAGGTCTTTGCATACAATTTTCTAAACCTACTGAAATGGAGGAAGATTTTTTTTTTTTTTTTTTTTTTTTTACATATATTTAGAATATATTATCCAACTGTTGACAGTAGACAACTGGCTTTGTCTGTATGCATATCCAATGACCTGTGTGACTGCTATTCATAGAAGCAGCCAAACATGTGGGGTTAGAAATGCTCTCTTCTTTCAGAGGAACTGTGTCCTTGAAATATTTGTTTTGTTCTGACTGGTTGAGAAAGTTCATAAAAGTGTAGCGCAAGGTGATGCTGGATTTTAAATAACTGTCCAAGCTTTTGTAAACCTGGTTGGATGCTTAGTCTAATAAACATAAATGTCTTATGTAGCCATTTACACAGAATAGCGGGGAGTGTGTTTTGTAGGGGTCTTGGTGAAGCTTTCAAGCATAAGTAAACTGTACACACACGGTCAGCTGGTGGTGGCAGCATCATACTGTTGGGCTGTTTTGCAAATCTTTATTTCAAATTACCATGTAGAATATTGAAACAAAGATATAGGGAGATGTTCTAGTAAAACAATAATATGAGGGCAGCAAAAGGGAATTTAAAATATATTTTCACTATATAATCTATTACTACTAAAAATTAGAATTTTAGATCAAACATTAAGCTTCAAAGTTTGACCAGTCTGAATATGCTTTCTTACTTCTAATACTAATAAAAACTGAAATTACTGTTTTTTGCTTTTTTGTGCAAATCAAATAAAGGCTTCATATATCCAAAGAAATTTCTGTTGAAAGATCTGTTTTTAGTCCAGAACTATTCAAATCATTTTTGATCAGAGACAAAAGTATCATTAACCACCTGCCATACAAGATTATGATGTTTCAATCAAAATTGGCTATGTTTGTGCTCCATAACACTTTACTCTCAATATTTAAATTGTAATTAGGATTGTATACATCTGTAGCACTGAACTGAAGGTAAACAGCTAAACAGTTTGTGTTCAGGATGAGATCTGCATATATGCCATCTACCCTTTTTTCTGTACCTAGACCTATAAAGGAAGGTAAGCCCTGAAGGTCCTTTCTGCAGATTTAATTGGTCATTAGTCTGACTTTGTTGTGTTTTGTTGAGTGCAGGACAGATGTGTAATAGATGCACACACAGAATGGTGCCCACTCTCTCTTAACTGGACACAAACTAATAACTTGAATGTCTAAAATTTTCTTATACTTGTGCCATCCCCTCATTCTTTTCACCCTAGGAGGTGAGCCACATTACTCCTATCAAACACATCTGTAGGTGGAAATTATTGACCAGAATTGTATATACAATATGTAGAACTGAAACTATTTTAAGGTCGCATGCTTAGCCTATTTTAAGGAAATCCTAAAAGGGGGGGAAGCTCTCCTTTCTTGGTCTGCGGTCTCTTTAAATCCCAAACCAGTGGACAGGATCTGCGCGTCCTCACAAAGCCTGTCTGGACTCTCCACTCATCCTGATAAACAGCTGCTTACCATTTAAGGGGGAACTTCTCAGGAAAAAGAGGAGAAAAAAAAGTTTTCCTTGGACCTCCTCTGGAATCGGGACTTTTGTCTGCGGATGTTCGGATTTAGAGTCTGCAACGCTGCAAAACGCTCCAAATCTGGACTCTCGATTTTTTTTTTTTTTTTTTTTTTTTTTGCGCAATGCTCCGCCGTCCTCAGTTCAACATCTGGATTAACTATTTGAAGTCGGATCTAACGGCAACAGCAAACTTCAACTTTAAAGCAGCCTGCCTCCTTTGTTTTCCTCTGGAGTTCAGCCTGATAAACCCGAGTTCCTGCTCGTAGATTATGTATTCTTTAAAATGGGTGCGAACAATGGAAAACAGTATGGAAGCGAGGGTAAGTGAAGCGATCATAACTTCTAATCACGCTTTATGTTGAATCTGTTGATTTCATATGTAATTCTCGGTGTAGTGGGTATGAAAATCCCGTTATGTGCGTGTTTTGTCCCGTAGTAAACTAAAAATAGAAAACCACGCAGGGTTGGTTGAGTTGGAGCTTTTTTTTTTTTTTCCTCTCCAGACATCCTTAGTTTTCTTGGTCTTTTTCGACCTCTAACGGCTATTTTATTAGATGCAACATTTTTTATAAAGTCTTTAAAAAAACACCAGTGACATCTGCTGGTCATATCTTCTCATTTTGAAATGTAAAACTTGTTGAACATAAGCGCAACTTTACCTGAATAAATGAACTCCTCTTCATCTTATTTCAGTTTCTGACCCAGTTCAAATCAGTTTGCATTCTTCTTTATGAAGTGAAACTAAACAATTGACTGCTGCAGACACTGGCTGTGATATCTTGAGTTCAAATTCAGTATCACCTCACATAATTAGCTGCCTTGGCAGGGCAACACAGTCATCTGTCAACACAACTGCTGTAATTTATGGCCCTTTTTGTTTAAAAGGAAAAACCTTCCTTTGCTGGTTAACTGAAGGAAGATATGGAGACAAAATATTGTGGTTTGGGCACCTTATCTTGACAAGAACCAGTTTCTGAGATTTTTCTTCCCAATCTTAAGGCTTGGAAGCCATTTTATGGATAATACCTCATTTGGTCTGGGGTGTTTTTTGTTATAAAGGGGAAAAACGTGAGCAGGCTCTAAAATTATTCTAAAATTAAATCTGTTGGCCACTGTGCAGCTACTTTGGCCCCAACTTCAGTTCAAGAATGATTCAAAATTGTTAATTTTTTTATTATTATTATTATTATTATTATTATTATTATTATTATTATTATTCAGGGTGAAATTATTATTACAATGAAAAATGTTAAGAACAACAAAATGTCTTTTTTTTTTTTTTCTTTTTCAACCAAACTTATACCAAATAGAACCAGACATATCCAGACACTGTTAGTGGAAAGCCCATTTTGCTGCACCCAAATTAGCTTTTAATTAATTTATTAAACTTGTCCAAATATAGCTGGCATTTTGGAAGAAAGTGATACAAATCCCGTTATTAAACCTAAGATAATTTTGTTCAACTGAGCCTTAAATACAACAAATGTGCAAAAATCATTTTTAAGTTTTGGATCTATGCAATGAATAACCCCTTTTCTACTAGAAATAAACACCAGGCTGCTTTATTTGCTTGATTTCAGTTTTTAATTAATTGTTTGTTTTTTTGACAAAACTTTTGGACAGCCCTGGTTTACGGGCTGCATGGTGGGCCAGTTAGTAGCACAGTTGCTATGCAGCAAACGAATGTGGAGAAGACAAAACTTTGGATCTTGGTTCTTGTAGGTCCGCCTTTAGCAACAGCTATCTAAACGTTTTTGCATTTTAGCGTATTTTTATCAGCCTCTCCCGTCTTTATGGAGGAAAGTTTCCCCACTCTTTACTTTTCTTCAATGTTTCCATGACTCAACTTCGTGCGAACTGTAACTGTCAGGTAGGTGTTTTACTCACATGCTTCAGTGATGGCAAAATAAGCTCAAATCAGCACCACTTCACCACTGTGTTTAAGTCTCTGTGCTGATGTGTTTTGTGTGGTTTCTTCCAAATATGGAGGTGTTCACTACGCCCAAGCACCTACACTTTGGAACTGAACTCTCAACCCTTTTAAACAAGTAATATTTGTTATATAACATGCTATCAAAGTCCTATGTAACATCTGGTATTATGTGTCGGTGAGATAAACTGAAAGGTTTTCTCCAGTCATTGAATTATGGTCACATATCTTCACACTATGTCACTGCGGTGAGACAGACTTGTGTCCTCCAGATCTACAAATATACTTCTGCTTTTGACACATTTTCTGATCATCAGTTTAGTTCATTTGATTAACAACAAATGCACTAATCCACTTTCAGAGGATTCCCTCTAACCTCTTCTAAAAATGAAATAAGCAGAATAGACTTTCCTCAGCCTTCTTTTTTTTTTAACTTTTACTTAAACTTTGAAAGTATGCAGTCTCTTGCAGAATAACTGATGATGGGAAGCCATCTTTATGTTTATTAGTTTTGTGATAAGAGGATTCCTGGAGCTGATTAAATGTGGTGATGTGTGCAGCATCAAAGATTAGAGCTGGGATAGAAAATATGAGCAAAAAAGTAATTTTCATCAAATATTTGAAGGTAAATCCAAAAATTAAAACAGCTTTGGAAATAGAAAAAATAATATATAAACTGTCCAATTCCTACGACTTTTTTTAATCTACAGAAATGTAACAAACTGAGCTTGACTCAACTTTATTTTTATCAAATTGCTGTCATCTGTTGACCCTCATACCATAAGATGATTACATCTCTTCCACGTGGCTTTAATAATCCTGGAATATCAGCTCAGATGGACAGTCTGTGTCAACTTTAGTACCATAAATAACATTTTACTAACATTTTGGGCATAGCATATTAAAGTCGCTGTCCAGTGCAGCCAAATGCATTATTTCTGGCCCCAGAGCAGTGATGTTTGTATAAATAACATTCCAATGAGCTCTCTTCCAACGTCAATAAGTTCAGAGAAATGCCTGAACCTCGTGATTTAAAAAAAACCCAAAACATGTGGTCCTTCTCTACCTTTGATTTTATCATGTTAAGCTTCACCAGTTGCTTTTCTAATTGAGTTGAAGTTGCTCTTTCAGCTCCGCAGAAGGGATTCTGCTTCAGAAAAATGCGATTAAACCAAACCTTTGTATGTATTTAATATCAAATAAATAGATTTACAATTAAACTGAGATCCTTGTTTAACTGAGGAGACAATTTGAAATTGTATTCTCATAATACTTCATCAGAAAAATTATATAAGCACCATTTAACATTGGGAACAGCATTAGTTTACTCTTCAGTAGACATTTCTGTGGTTACTATACTTTATCTGATCTTAATACAACTCGGAGGTACATCAAAATACAAGCTGTTGGTTTTCAGTTTGATGCTTTTAATGAATAGATCACAGGCTTTTATTTAATATATCAATGATCAGCCTGAACCCATCAAGAAAAAACTGGCCAATTAATGGCTGGTGTAGTGGATATAACCTAAACTTTACATGATTGTAAAATCAACACACATCTTTTTAAACGCTTCAATAATTGAAGTTCAGCTCTAGCAGTTTAGATAAAGATCCAGATGTTGTGTGATGGGAAGATTTATCTTGCTAAGAAAGATGAAACGCATTGAGAAGATGGAAAATCCACTTCCTCCAGACTCGCTCAGACTGATTGTTAGACTCAGCTCATGCTGATTCACTCTTTGTCACTTTTGAATAGGAGGGTAACAATAAATTTAGCTGAAGGAAATGAGGCATTACATGGTAGTGGGTGTACAAGAACTACAGCAGTGTTTACTGTTTTCATTATCATTGACCCTTACTAAGAACTGCTGTAGGGCAAGCGTTTCAAATCTCTAGCTAACGTTAGCTTAGCTTTTGCATGCTTTTTTTGTCTATTAAAAATATAGTAATGGTTTAACATTAAGCCTTGTGGTTAGGGGATGTTTTAAAGAATATGTAAGCTGGGCAAAATATTAACTTCAGGTTAAAACGATGTAAGTAGTTTAGATTTTCAACTTCAAATTAGAAGCTATAAATTGAATACCAATTCAGTATTGTTATTTACAGATATATGTCTTTTTTTCATCATGTTTACAAACCACTTGTCTTCTCTGTCACTTTGTCACCTCTTCTTGGTTCTATTGGGTTCACAAGACTCTAACTCTAACCCTGGAAATGATTCAAATATGGATTCATACCATTCATACCATTTTTGTTAAAACCTTCACCCCGTTGTGGCAGATTAAGACAGATAGTCTGTGAAAAGATCAAACTCCTCTATTATTGCAGTCTGAAGAAATGCACCACTCCCGACCAAAAACAACCAACCAGAGCCAGGAGGTCATAGTGCTGTCAGTCAACCCTGTGAACATGCTGCTAAATGTGCTAATGATCTAGAAACAACATACTGTTACAGGAAAACCATTTATCTGCCGTCATCGGTGGCCAGGCTAACTAGCCTTAGCATTCACAACAAACTATGATGACAGGGAGAAACTATATCATAGCAGAGAGCAAGGAGAGTGGGAAAAATGCAGGCATGGGAGTGATTGACAGCACTAAGACCCGCCTTCTGGCTTTGATTGGTTGTTTCTAGTTAGCACTGGGAGAAGGCAGAGGAGCTGGATTTTTTCACAGATTACCTGTCTCATAACATACTATTACAACATAGGGACAGTTTCAACAAATATGTAAAAAATATTTGTTAGAAAAGTTACACACAGCGGCTTTACATGGCTTCATAGCACTTTCTAGTGGGTTTATCTGGATATTTGACATGTCCTCTTGGCCTCCCCCTCACCATGATACTGCCACCAAAATACTTGAGCGTTAGTACAGTATCATGTTGAAAAGCCTCATTCTTCTTCTCACTTTGGCCAAATGACTCCATCTTTGTCTTGTCTGATTATAAAACTTTTCCATTTTAAGATCCTCTGCTTTAATTATTTTACAGAAGTATAATTTCTGCTTCAAAATCCACAAGAGCTGTGCTTCTTATTTACAAGAAGAGAATTCTTCAGGGGTTCGGTCCACATCTGTTTTCAAGTCTATCTCCACAATTAATTACACACTAGTTACAAGTATGCAGCAAACCATCCACAAGGAAACAAGCAGAACCTTTTCCAAAACTTGTTTTTTATTTGCCCCCCCAACTAAAAAACAAAAAAACAAGACAACCAAACAAAACACTAAATTACATATTTTTTTTCAGCCTGAAGTTTTCTTGGGGGCGTTAGTTTCATATGTAGGCATTTGCATTCTTCTTGTACATTTGCTGTGTCTTTTGTGTTCATTTCTTGTGAGCTTTATTAGTCGTAATGTGCTTTTAAAAATTTTTCTAGACCCTTCAAATGATTACTTCTTTCAGGAAGAGTTTAATTTATGGAAGTGACTGTTCTTTGGGCATCGCTTCTTGCAAACAGCTCTCCAGCCTGTCGTGCACACTGAAGGCCACAAAGCTGCTTTTATATCCTGACAAAGGAACGAAACGCCAAATGCAACATTTTCAAGCATTAAAAAGCAGCCTGCAGCCACCACTCCAACAGCAGAGGCACTTTTTCATAGTGATATCCCTTTGTCCATAACTTCTATAATCATTACAAAGAAATTTAAACCAAATATCTATAAAGACAAGCATAACTCATACAGAAAGACTTAGGAGTTCATGTTAACTCAATGAAACTGCTTTGATGTGGCATATTAGAGAAGAGACCGTAACCTAAGAAATATGCTGCGGAAGAGCTGTAGTCATTTATTAAATGCTTTTGTCTTCCTCTGGAGCGTTTCCTCAATCGTCCTGTGTGGAAATGAAGACTGGGGAGAGGTTGCAGTGGACTTAGTTCCCCCTCCAAATATATAAAAACCCTGGATACTTAGTTAAACAGAGCTTTGTGCATGTGCCAAGAGGAGATATTTATCCTCGACTGAGCAACATAAAGGTCATAAAAGCAGAGATTGATGTCTTTTCTCGTTTCCTTACACTTGAATTGTACTAAGGTTGTCATACAAGTGGAATTATCTCTGATGGACTTGAAAAGCTTGTTTTCTTACAGAAAAAACAATCATTTTCAGCAACTGTTGGGCACAGATTTCCAAAGATTAGTGATGCTTAAATCTGAAAGAATCTACTTGTCTTCTCATCTGTCAAGCTAAAGTCCATTTGTTTTTCATTTCTGCAGGTAAAGGGAGCTCAAGCATCTCCTCTGACATAAGCTCGAGCACAGATCACACACCAACTAAGGCTCTGAAGAATGTGGCTACCACTGAAGGTAAGGCATCTGGTGCTCATTAACCAAACTGCCCTCCCTTTTTTCTCCTCTTCTTCTCTCCTCCTCCTCGTGCGCTGCCTTTTTTGGGACAGAAACCTGTGTGTTCCCTGGTTCCAGCTCCCATCAGAACCAAGAAAATGTTGCAGAAGATGGAGGAAAAAATACACACAGTTCTGGCTCCTCATAGTGAAAGAATGCTTATCTAAACTGAGGTTGTATCAGGCTCAAAGTGCTGCCCAGCAGGGAGGGAGGTGCACAGTTGCAGGAGAGGTTTTCTCTTTGTTGTTGTAAAGATGGAGACAGTCTAGAGAGTAAATATGAAGTTGAGGAACTTAAACTTCACTTGGTTAGGTCTCTGGTTTCCTCTTTTCTCTTCATAATTTTCTGTTTTCTTACCCCAACAAAATGCTAAACCACAGATTGCCTTGGAAAAGTATTAAAACCCCTTAATCTTTTGCAAGTCTTGCAACCACAAAATAATTTTTTTGTTGTTGTTGTTGTGGTCCATATTTGTGAACAGCTTCCTCAAAGCATGGCGCTACCACCACTGTGTTTTACAAAAGATAGGGTGTGTTCAGGGGGATTTACAATTTTTTAACCATACATTTGGTCCCTTATTTTTACTCTCGCAGTAAAAAGTTAAACCCTACTACTCTCCAAAATATGGTTCTGCTGAGGAACCATATTTTGGAGAGTATGGTTCCAAAATATGGAACCATACTCGGCCATGACACTCAGCCCGTATCAGCAGATACGGGTTGAATGACTACTGATGAAATATCTTCTGCTCCTGTTTGAATCCTGGGTTCTGGTGTTCATATTTTCTTTTTTTGCGGGTAAAACCGACGCCCTCAGCAAAGCAGCCATGCTGATGGGCAAAGTCACCGATTCATTCCAAGAGTATAAAAACATTTTGTGAGCAGTGACATCTTAACTGAAAAGGCTGATTTCACCACAGATACGTCTGTGCTGAGTCAAATATTGTGGAATGTTTGCTGTAATTGCTCCTTACTTTCAATTTTCATCCATGAGGATATTATTGATTTCCATTCTGAACAATTATATAACAAAATGACTCTTACTCAAAGTTATGACTTTGTCCATTGATCCTGTGTGTTTCTTTCTTTGTTAGTGTTTTTTAATACATTTCTGAGGTTACACTGGTGAATTTTAATTTGGGGAACTGAAGTAAACAAGGATGAATAAAATTTTTTGGGATTTTTGCTTGTTAAAAAAATTTGATCATAACTCATAATCTGTGTTTGTATATCACATAAATCCTTAAACATTTGTGGTTTTAACTTGACAAACTGTGAAAAAATTCTGTTTATTTGTAACAAACATATCATTAGGAGGCTTTAAGTTTCAAAACTCAATGTCACTGATCAGTTCTGATTGAAAGCTTCATGCAGTTTCTTCCGGCTGAGCCGTGACTCATTTTCCTCACTCATGCACATACAGAGCACACTCACCCGGCTGCTGTCAGCCATTGTCATCACCAATCTCAAATTTGCTCTGGCATGGTGAACGTAATATTCCTGTGGTTTGGCGCTGCCCACTCAAAAACAAATAACAGCTAGAGCCTGTGTTTATAACCGTCGCTCGGCAAAAGATACAAGGTGTTTCTAAGGGAGCAGAAGTTAAGGACTGAAGAGGAAGAAAATCCCTGGCAAACTCACAATGCATTGGCTGTTTTTAGTTTTACACTAGATGTGAGAGGCTACTTCACCCGTTTAACCTTTACGATTCAGAGTGAGCAGAATCCGATCATTACCGCACGTTTAGCTCGCCTGGAAGCGCTGACTCATTCGGATTTGTCCACCTAAAGGAGCTTGAGGAAATAAACCCAGGCAGTTGTATAATTGTCCTGAATATGTCTCCTCTGAGCACAACCTGTGCAGATACGGGCTGAGTGAGTAACAGACCGTAGACAACTGCGTCCAAACCATAATTCTCAACTGTGTTTTGACTGAAATTGTTATTTTTTTCTCCATGCTAAGTGGGAGTAATTACATGGTCTACAACCACCATAGCCACAGTCAAATCCCCCCTCCTTAGAAAGACACGCACACACTGAGCGTGCACAGGCACAAGCGCACACAGGCCGCGCCGACCCCTGTACCGATACTCTCTTGCAGTGGCAGATCAGGCAGCTCTGGCCCACACAGTCCTGTGGTCCACTAAACTAATCAGGAAGCAGTCTGGACTGTTTCCCCACCGCACACTGGGAGTATTCATACCGTCCCAGAGCTGTACTACGGCCACCGCTGCTCTGATTCGGTTTGCTTTTTATCTCAGCATCAAGTATCACGACTTAATGAGACTTTTTCTGCTGCCACTGTATTTAACTGAACTGGAACCACATATGTCAGGCGTTCAAAAACAACAAGTGATTCTAAAATATTCCGTTAAAGTTAACAAATCAGTAATCCGATAAACAGAAACATTTCTAATTTCTCCCACACAAGTTGGCGCTGCTACAGCCACAGGTTTTTGTTTATCGGCCAGCAGGCATTGACTGGTTTCTGATTCATGATAAACAACTCTGTTTTAAACAGTTGCGATTTTTTCTGCAGTGTAAAATGTTTTATTGCCATCAAGGAGTGTGCAGATTTTTCTCTGCTAGTGCAACACATAGACGAGAACTTCCTTGACCCATTGCATGCAAGCCATCAGTCATCTGTGTATGTGTAGAGTGGCACCCTGGTATTCGTGGGGGTTGGGGGCAACAGCTGTCCTTGAACAGTTAACATCCACAAATATTTGAGACCCCCTCTAAAAACATGTCTATTTTAATAGTTCACTCACTAAATATTCCCAAATATGCGTTATTACACACAGTGGAAATCGTTTTCTATTACAGAAGCTAACATCTACAGTCTTCTGTATCTCCGTTCTTGGGTGAACAGCAAGAAACTAACTGCTGCTTCTGGATTGGCTGCTTTGCAAACACCAGCCTGTAGCGTGTCAAATCGTGTTGAGCCCAGGCATTTCGTTTTGAGTATTTTAGATATGCTGTACGAAAAAAATCAGTGAATCTGTGAATTTTCCGCTTATAATTAAGAGCTACGTTATACAGAGAATTTCACAAATAGGCAGGTCTCCCTTCACCCAGCTGCTGCTGTGAGCTGTTAGTCAGCTAAAACAAATTACAGCATTCACAGGGTCAATTTCATGAAGGAGAATTTTTTGTTGTTGTTTTTTTTTCACATCTGATCAACAAGTCATATCAAACATGCTAGCTTTCGCATAGCACTTCAAGTCACATGTATCTTCAGTAAAAGACACAAAGCTTTGCATGTTTTCGGTGATGCTATCAGAACATGACAACAGATTTTTATAACTAAATCCTTGTTGAAGCTATATACTTTCCTACAGAAACTCCGGTTGAGATAAAATATTTGTTGCTAACAAGAAAAAGAAAGAAAAAGGGACACAATCAGAATTGTAAAGTGGAGCATGTGGTATTTTGACTGAGAATAAAAACATCCTCAGTGATAAGTTTCAACACCAGAGGTATTAGCAATTTGTTTTTGTACTGGCATTTGTCCAGGGTGTACTTTTCTTAGATTTTAATTCAAGTTTTTGTTTTCTTACTTTGACAACATGCTGTTTAAGCTCAAAATTATCACTACCAAAATATTACACCAGTTTGTGTCTGTTGGCCAACAAACTGCCATTTTTTAAAATCCAGTTTATTCCTTGGAACAGCGTTGCAGCTCTTTTGGAGACATATTCATTCTCTACCAGATATTCATTGACATTTTGAGTATATTATGATTCTGTGTGGTGAGGGGAAACAGAGACTTGGACCTTGCGGTGTCTGTTTTGTGAAGTTTATCTAATTACCGAGTGAAATAGCAGTCTGGTATTAACAGCGTGCAGTCGCAAGTAATCCTAGAAGTTCAAATTCAATTTTACCTCCTTCAATATATTATTAGTTTTCTCTGCCTTTAGAGGATATAGTTTTAGTAGCCACTGTGTCTAGGATTCCAACCAGAGATGCTGTTAGAAAGAGCATCAGTTTTCATTTTTCTGTTAAAAATAATCTATTCCATGACAATGATTTGAAGGAAAGATTTTCTTTAAGACTCAACAAAAAACACAGTGCTAAGTTATTGGCCTGCATTAATATCAGTCAGCTAATGAGAACCAGGGCCTGTTGTCTTTCACCACTCCTGCATGCATTCCCAGAAAACCAGTATGAGGAAGTTGCAAACTGTTGAAAACAAACCGAGTCGGGCAGGGAGCTGTGCATTTCTGTTTTCAGTTATTATTTAGGCAAGTTTGAGGTAGCCTGACCTAGTTTAGCTTCCTATTAGCTACAGACTCAATAGGCAGAGTCCTGGACAGTAAATCCTTCCTTTGGGATGAAATTGAGTATTTCTCAGCAGGGGTTACATTTAGACCCTATCTGGGCCTCCGGGATTTGTCCAAGTCAGGATACCTGAGGAATGCGCCCCAGAGAAAGTGGGAGCCCAACAGGATGTTGTGTGGTTTGACATTTGTAGGCGGTTTTGTGTCAGCTGGAGATTTTGTTTAAATCTTAAACACTGATGTAACACAGACCCGGTGTGGGTGTTGGGCACCTCAGAGGGAAAGTTTGAGGTCAGTTTCTTCAACCGTTTATAGTGGCACCAGGAAGGTGGGAAGCAGAGGGAACAATGAACAGGCCGACTTCCTCTCTGGAGTCAAGGACCAAAGAAGCAGTGATAACGGCGACACGGAAAAGCTTCCCTGCAATCCCAGCCGAGCCATACGAGTCTGCACAGATTTATATGGAGTTGAGGTCAGATGTTTACATACTCTCATCCATTGAGCTTATTTTGTCTTTGTTTTTTTGGTCCAGGTGAATCAATAACACAACAAATAACTTTGATTAATTATTAAACAGTATTAGAATGCACAGGTTTAAATTTATTGTGGATTTTATGAATTTTTAATAAGATGTAAACAAGGTCAGATGTATATGAACATCATTAATAGCATTTGCTTTGAAGTCTCTAATTTGGTCCCATAAAAGCTCATTCTAAAATAATTAAATATACTTTATGAAATATTATCATTATGCCGACAAGTCATGTTCAGTATTCGTCTGTCGTGAGTCACATTACTTGTCTGTCACCTTTTGAGTCTGGGAGCAACGGGGAGTCAGCATACCTCAATCACCTCAGTGTCCATAAACTCTAACCATGCATTCAGTTTCTATAAGTGTTTTATTCTTTTTGGGGCTTCAGGGAAGGCCTATCCCAGCAATTAACGGGTCGCCAGGCCATTCCAAGCTCAACAGTAAAGTACTAATTGTGAAAACTGCTCAAAAACTCTCACCAGTCACTAAAATAAAACATAAATTTAAAACATAAAAGCTGTGAAACTGAGCAAGAGCGACTAATTAACACAAGGGACGTGAACTGAGACTCAAATTATAAACTAGAGGAACAGAACAACATTGATCTATGAGAACTAAGTCTAAATGCATAAAGAATAGACAATAAGAATAAACTAAGAACATAAAGCAATGAACTCCAGTGGCAAAACCCTAATGAGAGTAACAATTAAATGTGGCAAGACCCTCATTGCAATTATAAACCCACAAATGATGAAAACACAAACCCAAATGAAGCCCAAAACATAAACACCATTGAATCGTGTAAAAAAAAAAGAAAAAAAAAAGCAAAATTTTGCAGCGTAAACAATATGCTCTGATTTTGGCACCAACTTCCCTCCTTAAGCATACATAATTGAAGTAACACACTGATAGGACCGATCGGTGAGAGGGATCCAAATAACTCCAAGAAAGATTATAATCTTTAATTATTAAAGGTGCACAGTCAAGAATTATAAATCATCAAATATGGTAATAAACCACAATCCCTTGACATTTCTATTACAGTTTCACATCATCAGCGCAATTTTTCTCATCTGTTAAAATAACGTAAAATCATATAAATAATTATAAGTGACAGACTCATGCTTCAGTGTGAAATATGTATGAAAATAAAGCCTCCTAACACTCCCACAGTGGTGTGTTGAAGGCAGTGTAAAGGTCAGAAGTGAAGTCTAAACAGCTCTGCTATGAAAACTCCCTTCTTACATGTTCAGTTTCTGCAACCTTCCAGGAGCAACAAATCCGTCACACTTTACCCATAAACTAACCTCGAGTACTGACGAACTGTTTACTCGTGTTTGCTCAGCCAGATATATAGTGTTTCACTGTTGACTTTTGCTGCGCCAAGGCTAAAATACTCCCTACAGAGAGATGTTTGCGTGTGTGTCATTGCCACTGGGACATTTTTTACTGTAGAGAGACAATTTGAGTTGGAGTTGCTCTGTTGCTGCACCGGAGCTCTGTTATGTTTGCATCCAAACAGAGAAGTTTGTTTAAATGTGGATGCATCTGTTTCTTTGGATGTTTGAACTTCTCACCTTACAGAGCAAATACTAACTTGAGTTGCTTTGAATTGTTTTATGCTTAGAAACGGTTATTTTTTATTTTTTTTCCACTTAGGAGCATTTTGAATCGACCAGTAGCTGAAGCTGTCTCGTGAATTTATAGCAAGTTTCATTGGAAGTGTAAAGTATAGGGGTTTTGCTTCTGGGACTTGTCCATGTAAAGAACACAGAAGAGAAAAAACATTCAGTTCTGCTTTCCTCACATTTTCTCCATCATCTGTCCTCACTCCTCCTCCTTTTTCTTTCGGCCTGCCACAGCCAGGAAATCGAAGCAAAAAAGCTTAGAACAAGAGCGAAAAAAATGCAAAACAATTGCAAGCAGATTTCCAGAAAAAGGAGGAGGCGAAGGAGCGATCCACCAGTGCAGAGAGGAGATCTCTCTGTCTCATAACTCTTTGCTGATTACTGCTCCGTCTTCCCATCCTCTATTTTTGACAGGCAGAGAATGTGGACCCTGTACTTTTGAGAGTGTTTGAATTTTTGCAAAAAGAGTTACGTTTCCCGGGTCTCAACAGAAGCACTTTTGAAAGGATTTGGCAGTGACACCACCTGGCTTTGCTTCCTGTAAGATCCTGGCTCAGGTTATGTTTTTGATGTAATCCACCTGGGTCTTTGGGACGTTTAAGTGGCAGCATGACCACAGTTATGGACCAGCTGAACCAACACATTAGACTCCCTTTGTCTCATTTTGTGGTGTGTGTCATTACGTAAGCTTGGATGTGTCAGCTGTGGTTGAATGAGCAACAGTACAAAAATGAGAAGCAGTTTTTATAATTCCACAGGGAGCCTTAGATGGCTTTCTGTTTTGCATGGTGACAGATTAAAGAATAAACACAGACAGATGAATATCATTACAATAGAGGATTGGTGTTTCACAAGGAAAGGACCCGATTAGATACACCACTCATAATACTATTAGAATACAAACCATTACAATGCAGATATAACTCCAGGACCATGCAGTTAAACAAACATAACCCCTATTATCCATACGACAATATAGACATGGATTTTATTGCTGTTTATCAAGTCCAAGACCATCTGAAGCACTCCACACCAAACTAATGCAAGAATGCCTGATGACATATTCATCCCAGTTGTATTGGGAAGTTTTTGTTCCATACATTCAAGCATACATTTTCGGGAAGAAATTGTCCTGTTCTAACTCCAAAATCTTATTTTTTAAAATATTCCTTGCACTTTTTTGAATTCCACACCTCAACTTTGATCTGTCCTTACTCACTTTTAGTGAAGCTAAGCGAGAAAGGCTACACTTTGTAAATGAAAGGTTGGACTAGAGTAATGTAAGAAGGTCATGTGGCCTGATGAATCCAGATGTATCTTCTTAAAGCGGGGTGTCAGGGTAAGAAGAGAGACAGATGAAATGATCCACCCAACATGCCTATTGTCTACTGTAGCAGCCTGTGGGGGAAGTGCAAGGATCTGGGGTTGCTGCAGTTGCTCATGTCAAAGTTCAGCAAGACTCTGAGGTCAACTGACTACCTGAATATACCGAATGACCAGGTTATTCCATCAATTAGTTATTTCTTTGCTGATGACGCAGTGATATTCCAAGATGCTTGGATTCATTGGGCTCAAATCGTAAAACAGTAGTTCAGGGATCAGGAGACGTTATTTTCACCACAGAGTTCAGAGCTTTACCCAGTTGAGAATCTTTGGGATGTTCTGGTGAAGGCTTTCCACAATGGACAGACTCTCCCTTTATCCATTCAAGATCAATGAGTTGACTGTGCCATGGAAAATGCTTAACTTCTACAGTCAGCCTTTCCACAGATTTATAGGTAATGTAGCTCATAAGTATCATGAGGTTTCATAAAGGGCTGCTCAAAATGAAAAGGACTCAGAGTAACACAAATCTGTCCAAAAAGAGTTCCAGGATAAGATATAGAACTAGAAAGAGGACCGTAATAACTCTCATTTAAACTGAATCCTTTTTATCAGGAGTTTAGAGCCCCAAATGTTGGAACCCTTCCCCCATCTTCTATTGCTTTAACCACATAAGATCACAACATTTGCTACTCATCATCACCAAATCAAGCATTTGGGCCCAGTTTTCCTTTTCCATTCCTGCTTGGTGAGGAGTTCTTCTGGGTGCCATGTGTAGCCACATTTCCATCCTTCATCATTCAACATGACTTTCCTCCTCGCTCTAAACCTCGTCACGCAACTCTACCGACATGAATGAATTGTACAGAGAGGCACACTGTGATCTTTACTCCTCCTTCTAACTTCGTCAACCTTCGTCTTTGGCATTCCATTTGAACAAACGTTTAGGAATGACATAATTTCCCAAAAAGCCTGCTCCTTTTTTTTTTTGATTGATGCCAAATTACTTGCTTCTTCCATATGTGTGCTGGAAATGTGGGGTGGACAGACAACACAAAAATGGATTTATGAAAAGAGGTGAAAGCTGAGTACGGAGAGTTTTAAAGAGCTCAAGTTGGAAACAAGTTGCACTGTGGAAAAAAGAAAACTTTGTGGTTTCTGCAAATCTGCTTTAGCGCAGTATCTTGAGACTGTTAGAAGCGCTGCTGCCTTTAAGTAAAAGCGCAACAGGGAGGCTTTCTCAGTGAGAAGAGGTCTGTTTCCTGCCCAAGTGTGCACATTGTGAAGGAACTCGCAGGTCCCATTGTTTTCCAGGTCGTGCAGTGCCGTCTGCGCTTCCTGTAGTGCTGATAGCCAAGCCGCCACACTGTACTCTAATATCAACTTCCATGTATTCAATAAAACCCGAGACAGACCCAGATGTTTTTCATCCCAGCAGTTTTTTTTCTCAGATGTTTGGTTTGAAATAAAACTGGAGCATGTAACCATCCAGTGCTGATAAATCATTTGTGTTCGGTTTAGTTAAATCCAACGCCTGTAGCTTTCTGTTTTCTGAAAATTAGGGTTTGCGTTTTAGAGGATCCACCTGATTCCTTTACATTCCTGGCCTCAAGAGCCCTACGGAACCTTGCAGAGCGGTAACATGTCTCAGAGCTAATGGCACAGAGGTAATAGATAGGTCCATTCTGCCAGATGCAGCAGTAATAATCCTTGGAGCACCAGACAGGGTCTTAGCAGGGCCTCGATGCGATGAAAGATTCTGAGTAGAATCCCCCTGGCTCTGGTTTATGACCAAAGTCTGGACTGACCGTTCCGTTGCACTTGTCTCCATCTCTGGTAAAGTCTGCAGGTTTTTTTTTTTTTTCCAATTTATCTTCTCTTTTGTCCAGTTTTCTCTTTAAAAGTCCCCATTTTTTAAAATTATTATTTAGGTTTTGATTATTAAAACCACATCACTCTGTACATCTGAGGCCGCTTAGCTCTTTAGTGATTCCACTGATTGATTTACATTAAACTTCTAGTATGAAAGCGCCATCCAGATGTGCCTCAGAACCAAGGCTAAGTTAAAGTTAATGAGATCCTGGTGCAGCACTGCCGTGCATCGGCACAGATCGCACATTAGCGGCAAACGGTTTCTGCCAAGTATGCCTTGCTGTGGCTATGTGTGCATTCAGAACGCATGAGATTTTCTTTCACTTCACCAGAGCTCAGTTGTTCTTCATCCAGGGTAAAGACCAGATGTTCCACTGTTCTCCTCTGATTTCCGAAACCAAGCTGAGTTGTCCACCAGCTGCACTTGCAGCGCCTTCAAAAAAAGAGTTCAACAGCTGCGTGGTATTTGTTGGGATAATGATACACAGATATAAAACATGACACTCGTGGTTAGCTCATTCAAAGACTTTTTTTGCAGCAACCTTTGATTCTGAGAATTTGGAGTGAATGTTTACTTTTCTGCCGTTTCTTCGTGATCGGTTTTGCCTTTTGTCAAGATTAGAAATCAGAAAATGTTTTTAGGATTTTGTGTCCACATCTTCGTAAGCCATAAGTGTTTTTTTTTTGTTTTTTTTTACAGATTTTGGTTACGTTGTCTTGTATAACTAGTCCACATGTGTTCATAGTAACACTGCAACTTTATTATACTTTATAGGGTTTTATTGATTAGATAATGCTAAGCAAAAATGGAAGGAAAATGATTGTTTCAGCTCTGGCTGTATGCTTATAGTTCAAAGGTGAATCTTTACCTTTTTTATGCTTTTTTCCATCTTATTTTAGGTTTTCTGTCCTGCTTTTATTTAGTTTCAGTATTCAATTCCCCTCTTGGACAATTTGTCTTCCAGGCTGTTTTACTTTTCGTTATCGTAGCGCTTATGGATCTGCAAACTTAAACTGACAATAAAACTGACCGTTGTCAGGAAAATGTCAGGGAAAGGTTCGTAAACCACTGAAAAGTCCCATCAACTGGAGTCAGATTAACAATCCCACAGCATCCACACAAAAGTGAAGCCAACTTTACTCATCTGTATCTCAGAATGAGTGGTTGGTGTGATTAGTGTCCCTGTAAATGTAAAAAGCTGAAGCCGCCCTTTGATCGGTCACACATGTAATCACACCAACTGGAAGTTACTCTTTAGGCAGCTGCAGATGTTTTGCATACAGAATCTACAGCATTACTTCAGTTTGGAACTGAGCAGAGCCATGCCTCATCCATCAGGAACTAATGACTCAAAGGTTGTTTAGATCCGATGTTTCGCTTTAATGTATTTTTAATACTGTTGATTGAAATTAGGCCTGTTAACCTTAAAAACTAACAGCGTTCCCCCAATTTCTGGAGTATTTCTCTGCAGCCTGTGATTCTTTTTCATGTCTTCACAAACATGACGTAATATAAGACGAAGCCATTAAAATTTTGAAACTCTGCATATAAAAACTGCAGTGCCATTACTGTCAGAATATATTTGAACAGCTGTGTGAACTTCACAATGGAGGATTTGTTTGTAATGACATCAGCCTATTAAAGTCTTCTGCATGAAGCTTAAAAAATGTATTATTCTTTAAAATATGTATTTGCCAAAATAAGCCAGATGACCTCAGGCAAACTGAACTTAATCATTAACAGACCACCCGCAGACATGTGGTGCATGAAAATGCTGCGATTTTCCAATTTCCGATCTTTGTTTCACCTCAGTTTGGCTGCAAGTCAGCAGAGGAATGGCGTTTTTTTTTTTTTTTTCTAGCATAGTCGTGAATCAGACAACATGTTCCTGAGTCTGTGGATGTCATCAGAGCCCAGAGCCAGGAGGCCGACTGAGATGCCGGTCTGGAATAGAGATCTGCGAGGGCGGCGCCACCGCCCAGCTGTCAGACCCGGCTCACGGATCCACGTGATGGACGGGATGGCGCACATTTGTCATTTATGTCGACATCCGGTGTGTAAACAGCTGACTGTTGGTCCAATGGCGAACATTTATCAACTTAATTCTAGCTATGATAGATGTCTTCCATTTTTTTACTTTTTTGTCTCAGTTAATAGTTTCAGATAATCAAACATTATTACCAGATCAAGAACACTTGGGTGAATACAAGAACATTTATTAAAGGTGCAGTATTGTGTTTTCCAAGCACAGAGTGCCATTTTATAGCATAATCAAGCTATGATGTTACCTTCAGCGGTTACAAAAATATTACATATATCAAATATGACTTAAACAAATTTAAGTCATATGTTTTGACTTAACCAGCACCCCTCCCAACCCCATTAGGGACAAGGGTGTTAGAAAATGGATGGATGTTTTGACTTAAACATATGTCAAAACATGTGTTTTTCAAAGCCTTGAAATTGGACCATTTTCTCTAAGAAATTCTTGCTCTGTTTGAAACTCAAAACAACATAGAAGCTCAAACGTTTGGAAACTGCAGACACGCCTTGAGGGCGGAGCTAGGTCCACCCAGCTGTTTTGCACAGCTGAATGGTTGCCACGGGAGATTAAAGGATTTCTCAAAGATGAACGAAAGAATCAAAGAAAAACTCCAAGTACGTTTTTGATAAGGAAATGACAATATAATAAGATCTAATGATTAAAAAAATCTTTTGCATTCAGTAAAAGTACATGCCCTGCATTAAGGCTGTGAATACTTTATGCAAGCTTCTGTATTTCTGGTGGAAGCATCACTCTAGTAAGGTGTAATTTTTTGTTCTGAAGCTACATTTAGATGCAATCAAAGAAGACTGCGCATGAGGGAGGACCGTGGCATTGTGTGACTGTGGGTATGTGGTAATGTAATTGACTTGCAGATGCAAACAATTATAGGAAAAACCTTTTTGGTGAGTTTTACAAGAGTGGCAGCATTTTGATTGCCCTCTCTGAAGACATTTCTAGTGATTTTTAATTATGTAACAGGTTAATGGTTTTGCAGCATAAAGGCACCTTATCCAATAGCTACAGTATATGGAGGCAATAGTTACATTAACAGACTGAAAATGTATAACATCTGGGTTTTAGAATACCGGGAGCTGAAGACTGAGTTGATTTCTTCATGAATCAGAAAGTTTTTCTGACATTTGTTTGGAAGTGGCTCGTTTTTCTCTTGCGTCACAGTAATTTTTCCAATAATATTGCTCCACAGTTTCATTTTTTCAGTGTTGTTATAAAAACCTTAGCAGTTCTAACACTCTGTAAATCCTCTCTGAGGATGGGTTTCTGGAAAAAAAAATCCCAGCATAACCTCAATAGCTCATACAAGAAGATTAATCACCTCATTATTTTTGCCAAAACGCCCGTAGAGTGAAGGTTGAAGTATAAATGATGAATATCAGGATGCATGAGAGGAGTTTACACAGCGTCTTGGCTAAATAGAGAGGAATCTGGGCGATCAGGTCGGAGGCTTTGGCAGAGGAAGGATTTTGTCGTCTCATGCCACAGTGACGGGATCTAACGATTGCTCATTATTGCTACATCTACGCACAATCGGCGCATAATATTTCAGACTGGGAAGACCTTGACGTTTACACAGGGCTGACCGCACTTTGGCAGCTGCAGCAGAAAACGCTTCTGATGCTTTGAAGCCACTCAGCTTATCTGATGGAGAGGCCCTGCCAGTGCTTCAGCAAACGCCTGGTGTATAATTTTTTTTTTTTTCAAATGTCCCAAAACGTGATAATGAGATCCACAGAAACTGTATTACATTTAAGATAAGTGATGCTGGTGTGACTTGCTCTTCTAACCATCACTGTGAAAGTTTGTCACTTCAAACACAGAAATATTGAAGAAATAATTTATTCTTTAAAAACTTCTTATTCTTTACTAACTTCTTGTTGGCTGTCATATTTTCAATGTATTTCCAAGGTATATTAATTTCTCTCTCCTTTTAATTCCATAAAAATTCTTGACTATTGATCACTATTTATTACTAAGCTGGTGTGATGTCATCTGTGGCTTGGATGAAGTTGGTTTAGTCAAAGAAAACAACGCTGATGATGTAAGCAGAAACTGTGGCTCTAAAGCAAAGATTCTTTAAGAATGTTGTTCAGTCCTTCAACAAAACAGGATCTGCTTGAACAGTGGTGGACCTTATCAGCGGTCGGCCTACCAAAATTACACACCGCTGACTCATCCAAGAGGACACAAGAGAACCCAGAGAACAACACCTAATCTACTGCAGGGTTAACTTGCCCCAGTTAAGGTGTTGACATAGGAAAGAAAAACAACAGTCATCTGATTGAATATTTAAGACATTAAAAGGTACAGTCTGCTTCATGATAATACAACAGTATGCAAAACATTTGCTTTTGTGTTTTCAGTCTGTGTGACATGTACTTAAATGAGATAAAAAAAACAAAACAATCAAAAATACTTGGGTGTGGTTTTCAGGCAGATGTTGGGGTATTTATATGTTTCCTTGTACTGTTTTATTGACAATGCATCTTATTGAACTGACTCAACCTAAGGGTGTGTACTCTCAGCCCTGTTGTTCATATCGTATACCAGTATGTATCAGAGTGCTTTCAAAGATTGCTTCGTCATAAAGTATGCGGATGACTCAGTAATTGTCAGTTTTCTCTGAGGCAATGAGAGCAGCCATTGTCCACTCATTGACTCTTTCATCAGGAGGTGTGAAGACTCACGTGTGCAAATCAACACGTCAAAAACAGAAAACATGGCCACTGATTTCAGAAATTCATCAATACTCTACAGTGTCAGTTTGGTCGCTATAGCAAATCTGTTTAATAGTCAACTATGACTATTAATTGAAAAGATTTTGCTGTAGTGATTATTCTTATGACATATCATGTTTATAGCCTTTTTATATAAAGATAAAAACCAGCCATGTTCAGCTTAGTGTTCACTGTTGAGGAGAAACACAGATTTACATCAGTTAGTTGCAGGAAAAGATCAGCAGAGCAAACACACAATTGTAGAAAAAAACGTGTTAGGGGCTGGGATATCAACATAGCCAAAGCACATTCCTTAGTCTAGAGCTAAATCCAAATGGAAAAATAGGCTAAGACTTTAAAATCTAAAGCTTTGTACAGCAGATAGTAACTTTACAAATGTGCTATTATTCATCTTCTTCTGTTTTTCTTCTCAGGTTTGGAGACGAGCACCAGAACACTAAGCACCCCAAGCCCAGGTCTGATCTTACCGTCCAAGTCTTCCTCCCTCTCCTCACCTGCCCTTTCAAGTAATGGCAACGAAACAAACTCTTCATCCTCTTCTTCTGCCCATACTGAGACGGTAGCCGTGATTCACCCTCAGCCTGGCGTCCACTCCCGCTCTAGACAGTCCAAATCCCACCACTATGCCCCTATCAACCTGCTCCCCGACCACACCCTCCTGCAGATCTTCTCCCACCTCCCAACCAACCAGCTCTGTCGATGCGCTCGAGTGTGCCGCCGCTGGTACAACCTGGCATGGGATCCCCGGCTGTGGAGCACCATCCAGCTCACGGGAGAGCTGCTGCATGCTGACCGCGCCATCCGAGTCCTGACCCACAGGCTGTGCCAGGACACCCCCAATGTCTGCCTGACTTTGGAAACAGTGGTGGTCAATGGCTGCAAGAGGCTCACCGACCGCGGCCTGCACATCTTGGCCCAGTGCTGTCCGGAGCTGCGACGTCTGGAGGTCGCCGGCTGCTATAACATCTCAAATGATGCTGTGTTTGAGGTGGTGTCCCGCTGCCCCAACCTGGAACACCTGGACCTCTCAGGTAAGAAGACAAACACAAAAGAAAATAGAACCAAACAGCAGATGTCTGTAACTTAAAGGCGCTGCTCGAATTATTAGGGTATGGTTGATATATCCAGCAAAATTTATGAAAGATCGCATGTGAAAGACCACAACTCGACTTGACTCTCAACTACCTTGCAGGCATTGCCTCATTTATCACTTACACTGGACTTTCATCTGGATTAAAATTTGTGGATTCACCTGTTCATGGATTTTATCGTAGAGCATATCCAAAGTATTAAAAAAAAAATTAAATTAGCTAAATAAGCTGAAATACCAATGCGCAGTGCTGGTGGACATGCTATTGGGTGGTGTTTGCAAAGCAGCCAATCCAGGTGTGGCTTTTATTTTCTGTGGCATTGATTGGGTGAACCCCCAAGAATCAGATATAAGGAAGACTGTAGATGTTAGCTTCTCTGGTCGTGCTACAACTGTTTCTATTGTGTGTACCAATGCACATAAAGGTATATTTGGTGTTTTAACTATTAAAATAGGCTTCTATAAGTGTTTCTAGATTATCAACTAGCCAAAAAGGACTGAAAACGTTGTGCGGTGCCAAGTCTGCAAAACTCAACATAAGTAAATTCAGTTATTCATGACATTTGCACAATTTTATGACTTTGCTCCTTCATAATTCATGAAAATTGTCATCTACAAACATAAACCAAATGATATGCATCAGCTAAGGGCATAAGTATGAACTGATTTGTTTACTGGTTTGAAACGGAAGTCAGAGGAGCCAAACTGGCAACAAGTGGGTCAAAATGGGAGCACAATTTAGTGAAGGAGCGAATTGGCCTGGAGCCCCAACCATTCCATTCAGGTTAAATTAAGAAGTGGCTGCCTCCTTATGTTGTACACATGTGTGGATTTATCTCCAGTCACTGGTTTTCAGTTATTTCTTGTAAAGCTGGTAAAAGCATTAGAGGTACAAGAGCAGCTCTGCCAACCTTCAGTCCCCCTGTGGGAGAAGAAAGGCTTTCTTTAACTGAAAGCAGAGGCTTCTTCAACATGAGCAATGAGTCTGCTGCTTTCATTAAGGAAGTGACACAAATAACGTCGACTTGGAACGTTATTGCACCACTAAATTAGCACAATGCAAGGAAACACTTTCACACTCAGTGAGTTTGATTGGAAGAAAAAAATCTGAATCATTTTAAATACTCAAGCTGATGATGTATTCCTCTTCTGACTGAATATTAAACTCCTCTGTTGAAATATAACAAAACATACCAAACTCTCTGGTGCCCCCATGTGGCAAACCTGTAAAATAAAGCCCTTTCTCACAACTTTGGTTGCTGTGATGATTCCCTCTATCCTTAGCAGCCTTTATGAGATTCCCTCCTGACTGAGTTTGAATGTTAAGTGATCCAAGGCAAAACCCGCAGACCCATTCTGTTCAAAAATAACTGCCAAGCGTCAGTTTAATTTATTCTGTGGTGGATCAAGTGGGCATCTTCAAAGAATTAAATCTTTTTCAAGTTTCCCCACTCATGCTTTCTGGATGAATAGAGCTATAGACGAGACTTTGAAATAAAATCAGCATCAAAGTTTGGGTTCCTTCCACTGTATCACCACTGAGTCTGTGTGCTTGAGGACAGCTGCAGTTGAAAGCAAGAGAAAATGAAAGCAAATGCACGCATAGCAACGCTAGCATGCACTAAGAAAACTGTTTAGTTTGAAAAATAGCAATTAAAATCAAATTAATTAAACCACAATTTACAAAAAAAAGAATTAGGTCAAGTTTATTTGTGCAGCACATTTCAGGCAGTTCAAAGTGCTTTACTTCATAAAAACATCATATAATCACCAGGTATGAAACAAATAATAAACATTACATTTTGCCAACATCAAAATCATAAAGCAAGTACACCTTGCGTAGGGAAAAAGTAATCACACCTTGGTATTTCCTTATTATGGGCATTTTGAGTTTTTCAGACTAATTTTTACAGAAATGAAAACGTGCCAATGTACATTCATTTAATGTGAAATTCCACTGTTGGCCACAAAGCAGACTTCAAAACTTCTATGGTTCGCACAAATCATTTTCTAAGGAAAAAATGACTTTCATCAGCAGATGACTGCATTTTTAAAGATTCATTTGATTAATTTTACTTTGTAATTTTGTATTCAATTATTTTTTTTATTCATTTAATATTTTTTACAAGTCTCTAAATCTTTGTTTCATCAAGTTTTCTTTTTATTTAAATTACGTCCCGGTTAGAAGTCATTTTTAAAATTGCAAAATAAACTAGTGTTCAAAGTAGATCCCTGTGGAACGCCCTCAGACATTTAATAGGGTGGTGTATAGTTCTTGCCCAGGCATGTTCTGTATTAAGAATCATCTTAGATGAAAATGACAACTTGCAGTCTATCTCACTGGAGTTTTTATTTTTATTTTTTTTGACTAGGTTGCTCCAAAGTGACCTGCATCAGCCTTACCCAGGAGGCCTCACTCCAGCTGTCCCCCATGCATGGCCAGCAGATCTCCATCCACTTCCTGGACATGACCGATTGCTTTTCGCTCGAGGACGAGGGTTTACGAACTATCGCCTCGCACTGCCCTCGCCTCACTCACCTGTACCTGCGCCGCTGCAGCAGACTGACAGACGAAGCCCTGCGCCACCTCTCTCTCCACTGCCCGTCGATACGGGAGCTGAGTCTCAGTGACTGCCGCCTGGTGGGGGATTTCGGCCTGCGTGAGGTGGCCCGCCTGGAGGGCTGCCTGCGCTACCTGAGCGTAGCCCACTGCACCCGAATCACGGATGTGGGCGTCCGCTACGTGGCCCGCTACTGCCCCAGACTGCGCTACCTGAACGCAAGGGGCTGCGAGGGGCTGACGGATCACGGTCTGGGCCACCTGGCCAGGAGTTGCCCCAAACTGAAATCTCTGGACGTGGGGAAATGCCCACTGGTGTCGGACAGTGGACTGGAGCAGCTGGCCATGTACTGCCAAGGCTTGAGGCGGGTGAGCCTGCGGGCCTGCGAGAGCGTGACGGGCAGAGGGCTCAAAGCTCTGGCGGCTAACTGCTGCGAGCTACAGCTTCTCAACGTTCAGGACTGCGAGGTGTCGCCAGAAGCTCTGCGCTTCGTCCGGCGCCACTGCCGCCGCTGCATCATCGAGCACACGAACCCGGCTTTCTACTGACGCAGAGAGCGGGTCGATCTGGCTAGCGTTTGTCTTTTTAAGTCAGTGGCGGTAAATCTCCAGCAGAATGTATTTAACATATTTATCTGTGAAAAAGCAGAAAAGTACAGTATTTCACTTATGTGGTATCTTCCCCTAGCATCATAATTAGCATTGCAACAACACTGAGCACTGAGTACAGCTGTGTTTGCATTTAAAGCCTATTAATATATATTTCTACTTTAAATTGAATTCAATTTAAGGCCATATCAAGCAATATTCTATTCATAGTCACACTTTGTCAAAGTAAGTCATTGAGAATGTAGCCAAAAAGCAGCAAAAAAGTAACATAGGTATTGATTTCTGTGTGTTTTGTGCAGATGCATTTACGCTGTTTCGCTGACAATCATTTCAACTGAGTTCAAAGTGTCAAAACTTACAGTTTTTGTGTTTGTTAAAGGTTACTGTTGCATGAGAGGAATTTCACCGCAATGTTATGAGACCAATGTCGGAAATAAACAGGGACACATTGCTGCTAGAACTGTGCCAATAAATTTCTTCCAAAAAATATTTCTTGTGTGTGAGTCGTAACTGAGAATATTTAGTGAGAAGATGTGTAAAAGTTTAAGGGGCGTGGACTCCTGGTAGAACTGTGGCCATGACAGTTCATCCCAAAGCTTTTCTTTTCTTTTTTAACCTTTCTTTTTTTAAAATCAAATATAAACTGATAAAGTATCTTGACCAAAATATTTCGGTTTTAACAATATTTTTATCCCTGCGCATCTTTTAATGGAAAAACAAAATCTGGATGTTTCTGTCACTTCCTGAGACTCACCACTAGATGTCACTAGAGGTTCACCCTTCCGGTGATCCGTTTGTTGGTGTTTCTCAATGAAGTTTCGTTCTAGTTTCTGGGTCAGCTTGAGCTTTAGCATCTTATCAGAAGTTTGCTCAGTAGTATTTCGTTTTGCTTTTCCAAACGAAAGCTTATTATGTACTGTGTTATGTACTGCGGAAAAATGTTAAATCTTTAATAAATTTCAAAAGCTTTTTTTCAAGATCACAATTTAATTCTTTCCTTCATGTTTTTCTTGGACAGAATTGGTTTTTCACCCAAAGCCTTCAGCTAAGTGTGAATCCAGCCTGCAGGCACTTTTTCATAGTTAAGTGAAGAAGAAGGAAAATTATACATGTGTTCACTCCTTTTTTTGATTTCATCTTAAGAACTGGTGTTTGTTTACATTCATCTCTCGTTGCAACAGCACCTTTGGCTTCAGTAAAAGCTCTAAAGCTTTTGGAGAGCTTCTCTTTTTTTGCCCATCTTCTTTTGCAAAACAACTCAAGCGCAATCAGATTTAATGGATGCATCAGTGAACATCTATTTGGCAAAAAATGTTGTGGCTTTTTTTCCCACAACATTTATGCAAGGTACTGCTTGCAAGTATGTCGTCCAGTTTTCTTTGTATTTTTTCTTAAGAAACCAGATTAAAGAACAGAGAAAAATGAACATGTTATTTGGTCATTCAACTAAACTGCAAATGAGTTAAAAATAACTGATTCCAGACGTGTGTTTTAGTTCTATGCACAGAATTAATGATTTTAATTGAACCCTTTCATGTATAGTGGTCACTGCAGTGGATAGTTATCTAGAAGCCATTTTCTTGTGCTTCTTGCAAGTTTTTATGTTATAAATGCAGACATACCACTGAAGTGGACACTAATGCATCATAAAATACACTATCAACTACTGGCCATCAGCTGCAAATGCAAGAAATTACTTTTGTTAAATTCAATATGGCCGACAGCCAATAAAGCATGCCAACCGACCCTGTCCCCCCTTCTACTGTAGACGACTCCTGCAGGTAAAAAAATACTGACATCAGATAACCCCTAAAGAACAATAGTACTGATGAATTTTTCAAATAACAACTTTGTATTTGGAGAAACTTACAATTGATCACCTAAAAAAAATATGTATTTTTTTTACAAATTTTTTTTCCTACCTTTATTTTATGCCTTAAAAAATAAAAAAAAATTGGAATAAAAATCCTGACACAAAGGATCATAATTCATGCATGAAAGGGTTAAACTAAAATATAGAAATCTTGTTTTTTTTTGACAAAATTCTGCATACATAGTCAGAAGTATTTCTCGAATGATATGCAGAGTCAAAATGTAAAGAAAAAAGTTTATTTTCATCATAAATAAACAACTATGAAAAATACAAGTGCCATTAAATCCATCAAACCTAAATAAATAAATATACTGTATAAAATAAAACTTTTCTTGAAAAAAAAAGTACTTCGGGTACTTCCGAGAGTTTCTTTTTTTTTTTTGTCTTTTTCCAATCTTTAAAAGCAAAATGCGAGGTCCTAAAAGTGGTTAAATGTTAATAGTGTATAAGAAGTCGAATGCAATAAGCTGTAGTTACAGCATAGATTCAGCTCCTTTTCTTTACTATGTGATAAAGCAAACAATTATGGTTGTGTTTTATTCCTTCCTTTCTTGCAGACATATTAATATGCCCTAAAACATTCCCTGGAAGTTTGCATCCGTCATAGTGTTTTGACAGCACAACATTTTCTGTGTCTTCAGTAACATGAAGCTGCTGCAGGTTTTCCTTCTGAAGGCTCTTCTGTCAGGACCTCCTCCTCCACTGAGATCCACTGAAACGTCATCGTTCAAACTGATCGTTTCATTCAGTCTTTGCTGCTGAAAGTGTAGCGTCGTTGCTGCTGGACGTGCTGCTGCTCCCTGTCTGGATGTTTGGGTCGATTCGTGCAGGAACAGCAGTGCACCGGCTGCGCCAAAGTCACCTGGAAGAGCGAAAGCGCCACGTCAGAATCCGTTGGGTTCGACTTGGAAAATTACAAGAGGAAAAAAACTCGTTTGAAGTACCTGGGATTTGAAGACACGCAGCTCGTCATGAACCTTTTTATATCGCTTCTCCAGTTCCAGATTTTTCCCCTTCAGCTTCTCCCGGTCCCTGCGCTCTTTCAGAAAGTCCTCCTTGTAGACTTCAGCCTAAAACAGACAACAATGACAACATATCCGGACATCAGTGGAAATCAGTGCATTGAGTGGAGATGATTCAGTCTGTTGTAGCAGCACTTTATTTTAACTCTGTCCTCCCTGATATGAAGATTTTAATTTATAAACACAAAGTGCCAATTTCAGCAATCCAAACACCTGACTCCCTCCTCCCAGATTTTAACAAAGAAAAAGAAAAATTTCTGCAAAATACCTGACATAATATTATGCAGTTTTCCTCAACACAGCCAAATTTATGCTAAAATATCACAAAAAAACCCCATAAGATGCGCGTTCACTGAGTACTTTGAGGAGCAGACAGTGATCATTTCTCACCTGATGTTTCCAGATGTCTTGTAGTGTTTCACTGCTGTTCTCCAGAGGCTGAGATCTCTGAAGAGTCTCCTCTAAGGCCTTTGGGAGACAGTGAAGCTGATGTTACAGCTGGTAAACACGCCTCTGTGCTGAATCGAGGAGTAAAGTGTTTGAAACTGAGTTCTGACCTTGTTGAGCCTCCGGATCTCCTCCTGCTGATGCTGCCACCTACGGGTCAGAGCGTGGTTCTGCGCGCGCAGCTCTTCGGTTTCCTCCTCTGCAGTCCGTAACTCGGTTCGAACTCTGTCTTTTCCAGGCTGGATAAAAAAAAAAATGATAGAGCTTAGAAATGAAAAAATAAAAACTATAATGTTGAAAACTTGTCTGGTGCATTTACCTGGGTGTCTTTATGGACCTTGTCCTTTTTACAGAATGTGACAGGCCTCTCTTCTTCATCGCTTCTCTCCTCTTCAGAGACACCATCTTGTTTTAATGCTTTTAAGAATTGGACCTGTGAATAAAGTACAGACCATGAAGCTGAAATAACCTTAAATTAAATTAAAAGTACAGTGTGGAAAGTATTCAAACCTCTTGAACTTCTCTAATTTTCATCACATTGCAGCACCAAACTGCTTTGACATTTACTGGGATTTTATAGCAAAAACACAAAGTAGTGTAGTTTGTTATGTTGGAGGAAAATTATACATGGTTTGAATCTAAACATGGACGTGTGCTGTTGCATTTTGGGTTTAGTTATATTATAGTTAGGTTACAAGGTTTGAACATGACTTGACAGAAGCCGGACAAAGCAGTCAAGTGACCTGTGGAGGAGCTGCAGAGATCCAAATCTAAAGCTAAGCTGTCAACAGGATACCTATCACTCATTAACTCTACAAATATAGTTTTCATGGAAGAAAGCCATTGTTGAAAGAAACTAACATGAAGTTCCAACAACCATATGGGAAACACAGTAGACATGGCGAACATGGTTCTCTGGTTAGATGACACCAACACTTGGCCTACATGCAAAATGCCCAAGATGTGGCCCAAAACAAACATTTCACATTCCACTCAGCACACCAACCACAGGGTGAAACATCAAGCCGTGGGAATACTTTTTACCAACATGGAAGAAGGAAATTTGCCGAGCTTGCCAAAAAAAACAAACATAAAAAAGAACTTAGTTTGTTCATCGCCCGGCTGAACAAAATCCCCAAACATCCAGATCCAAATCAAAGACTATTTATGGGTTGGAATGGCCTAGTCAAAGTTCAAATCAACTTGAAAAGTGATGTTTCCAGACACATTCAGTCTCGTTGAGTTTCAGCTGCTTCTGCCAACGAGAATGGGCAAAAATGTAAAACTCCTGACCATCAAAGATGACAGAGAGAAGATTTACAGCTGTAACTGCAGCAAAACAAAGGCTCTAAAACCACATGGGTCAATTTCTCATGTGTATAACATGTTGGAAACCAAAGGAAAATCCAAAAAAATAAGGCAGAATCCCAAAAAGTTCAGAAGGTGTATATGTATTGTATGAGAAAATCTCTTTGCAGTCCTTACCTTCTTCTTGTAATACTGCACCATTGTTCTGTACTCTTTTGCCCACTTATTGTTAATAGCAAGAAGCTG
>CAEFZX010008468.1:0-39100 GCA_903066825.1 Alfaro cultratus
CTTTGCCGTTTCAGTGGGGGCAGCCCTGTTCTTTATAATAATTTTGATAGCGTGGCTGTCAGTTCGCCAAAAACATGCCAACATTCCCCCCCCCCCCCGCTGTCCCCCTTCGCTGCTGCCCCCCCCCCCCCACTCCCCCGCTCCAAGGTGTCCTGGTTTTCCCAAATGAAAATATGGTCACCCTAGTTTACGATGGCTAAAGTGATGACAGTGGTCAGAGGCCACTCTTCAATAAACAAGTAAAAAAGAAAGAAGTTTGGTTATTGGAGCATCGTTATCTGGCTGTCTAGCTGGTGAAAAGTCGAAAACTCAGGGCGAGGACAGCACAATGCCGTTTGCCATCACATGACATGAACATGATTTCTTGGGGACATAGTGGTGATGCCCCCTTTATGAGAACTTGTAGTGGTAATTTAGGCCAATGTGTCTCTTTAAACCTTACTGAGCTGCCTTCCACTTTGCTTTCTTGGTAAGAATTTGCTTTGTAGGAATATTAACTGGGAGCTCAGCAATCAGGTTTACACTGGTTTTTGCTGCCATAATTTATTTTGATTTTATTGTTGTAAAAGAATAATTAAAAAGCTGCTTTTGTCCAAGACAACTTGACAGTTTTTTTTAAGTTAGTCAGTATTACTATGGGAGAGAACAAAACAGATTCTAGGCATAATAATCCATACGCTTGTTATTGAATGGCATCATAACCTATTCATTTTCATAAAACCTTTCATTTTCATTTTAGACATATTATGATAAATGAAGGAGAACCAGTTCAAGCTGGAGCTGCGGACCTAATTCAGAATATTCATGTGGTGAACTACGAACACAAATCAGTTCCGTTTAACCCGGCTGATCTGAGTTAAGAACTAGTTCTTTCTGCGATGAACTGGCTCAACAAAAGTTAGCATTAGCATTTATTAGCACAATATTACCGCTGGCGCCAAAAGTTATTCAAGCACAGAAATTATGAAGTCAGAGCAACAAAGATTTTAACATCAGTTGTACAAAAGTAAAAAGTAAAACCATTAATTGTTTTTCATCCCAATTCGGGGTTCAGTATTGACAGATTTTTGTTGTTGTTGAACGTAACTCCAAATTATCCAGGAAAGAATTAGCATAACCGTTGACTCTGTTGCAGAGCACAGGTCAAATACTCGCAAGAACATTGGAGGCTGAGATTTCTAGGTGCAGTGATACTTGACACTATTGGTTCCTTTTTGCAAATTCAGAAGTGCCATTTATTTTTCTTGTTGCTGATTGGCTGATTCCTCAGCCAAGACGGTTTCCACTGTGTGTTAATGTATATTAAGGTATACTTGATGTCTTATTAGTCGTAAAACATTTTTAGAGGAGGTCTCAATTACTAGAAAATGTATTTTAGGTTCCTAACCCCAACAAGTACCTGGGTCCACTGTCTCTTGTGTTGGTCTGTCACATTAAATTACCCCTAAAATTACTCTGTTTATGGTTTCAATGCAACACAATGCAGAAAAGTTTTATGAATTAATACTTTTGCAAGCCACTCTGTCAAGTCCTAATGCTTCAATCCGAAATCAGATTTTATCTCACTATGCACACCAATAAGGCTCCAGCTGATTTCCTCCCCAGTTAATCTCTTGGTGCTTTTTTCACTATAGCTGTTGCTGGTTGACTGAATCCTTCCTCAGATTCCACTTTGGACAACAAGGGACTTGTCTCCAGCGTTCCAAGACAAAGATAAAATGTCTCAAAAGCAGAACTGTTTCCGTAAGTGCTTGATCGTTTGTTGTCTAATGAAAACATTTCAATTCCACTCTGCTCCTTGTAGCATCCTGATGAGGGGGAGAGTTTCCATTCCTCCTGTTTTGAACGATGTGGCTGAGTCTTACCCCAGGTTGAGCCTCTCTGTGGTTTTAGGGAAGGCCTTGGGAATGGTGGCGAGGTGTCTGAAGGTACAGTGGACCTCCTTAGTCCCTGGGCAGCTGCAGCTCCGCGGGCAGGATGGAACACCGCGGACCAGCTATGGGACACGTGAAGGACAATAAAGGTTAAAAAAAGAGGAGAAAATTAAGAGAGGACTTTTTTTATTATTATTATTATTCAAACTGTCCATCTTGCACTTAATATTTCAGTAGAAAATGTTAAACTTTTCCACAATTGCCGGAAAGTAAAACCACCTGCATTGCTCTTTATAAGAAAGCAAGTGGTTATTCACCTCTCCTGACATTGTAACTTTAACTGCTCCCATCCACAATAAATCAACAGCATCTGCAATAATGATTTACCGTATGCAGTAGGAGTGATGAGAAGAACAGGGGGAACCACGGTGCAGCCAGCCTGCAGAGTGATTTGGTGCAGAAAAGAAGCCCCATGACTGGAGGTCTGTCAGAGTCCTCCCAATGTCAACATACCTGCAAAGAGCGGTGATTACACAGATTAATGTCGACAAAAATGCATTCATGCCTTTAATCCAGGAGTAACAAATATAAACCAGTATCTATTGGGAGTAATTGATACTTTGAGAAATGTCAATAGTAAACATGTTAATGCTTTTTAATCCTAAGAAGAATCTTCATCAGAAAGTACCTCTAAACGTAAGGGACCGAGGTCTGAACCTTGGGGAACACCAGTTGTAATGGTGGGGAAAGCAGAGGAGAAGTAATACATTCAATATTTCAGTTCATTCAACATCTTTTCAGTCTGTCATCCTTCATTAGAGCTGGGGTTCCCCACGGCTTAGTTCTTGGGTATCTACATTTTACTATCTACCTCCCTCCTGTTGGGTCACATCTTTTGTAAATCTGTTTCTGGATGACACCCAGCTCCACCTGTCCACCAAACCTGACCCCACAACTCCACCCTCTCTGATTGTCTCCATGAGCTCAATCTCTGGTTTTCTGATAATCTTCTTCAGCTTATTAGAGAGAAAAAAAAAAGATCTCATTCTTGTTGGCACTAAAACATCCTTTCTAAATCCCATTTAGCTCCATGCTTATCTCCCCTAAATTCTAGGCGTCGTCCTTGACAGGACCCTTTCCTTCCACTCCCATATCCATAATGTGGTTCCGAACGTCCATCTCCACTTCCATAATATAAATTGTCTCTATCACTCTTACCGTCCTGCATGCAAAATGCCAAATGTGCTCAAAAACTAAATATCACACACAATATAACATGGTAGCGGCAGAATCATACTGCGGGATGCTTTTCTTAACCAGAGACGGGGAAGTTGGCCGGAGGCAAAAGGAGCCAAATGTAGGACAAGAAAGCCTGTGAAAGGCTGCATGAGACTTGAGATCCTTAAGATACAGACAAAGCTACAGTAGATGTTTTTTTATTGTTAGAATGGCCCAGTCAAAGCCCAAAACTAAATCCAATTGAAAACCTGTGGGAAGGCTTGAAAACTGATGTTCACATATGCACTCCATCCAATCTGAATTAGCAAAACCTTCAGATTTGCAAAGCTATCAGAGAACCAACCCAACAGACTTGGAGCAAAATACAGAAACACACAAAATACTTAAACCTTTGAGTTCATGACGTGACTGAACATCAAAACCTTCCATCCTTTAGTCCCTTTGCGAAGAGCTGCTGTACATCTCTACCTGAATAAATTGGCCCTACAGTTTTTTGTGCCGCTTACATTCATATTCAGTCTTTGATCTTCTGACACAGGTTTCAGGAAGAGGATGAACAGATTCCTCATCTTGGATTCAGTTGTCATTTTTAGCTTTGATTCCTCCCGATGAAAGAGAGAAATTATCCTAATGTGATGCAAACCTCCACGCATTCATAACCGTTTCCCTTTGCTGGAGATTAGATTTGGAAATGAAAGAGATGGGGGAAGAGAGACGGGACATTTGTGAGTCTGAGGAAAAATATGAGAGTTGTGAGAAAAATCCCCAAGTTTGGGATTACATTATCAAACTCTTTTCCCTCCAGGCTAACAGAGCCGCTCAGAAAGCGTTGAATACGTGTCTGCCTGTCATTGGGTACGCGTTTTCTCATTGGGGGATGACAGAGAACTAATCTTCTGTTTGTCCAACATAATCATAATAAAGAGCAGCAATACATCTTTTTCTGTCAGCACACAATCAACCCATCAACTGTCTCTACTCTGGGTTAAAGACTCAACTTTCTGGACCAGTTCAGAGGCTCTTCAGGTGGGCGTGACACAAGGGAAAAACATAGGCAAGAAAAAGTAACTGCAGACATTTAGCCAACTTTTCCAAACCTATAACCTGTTCATTCATCCAGCCACTGGGGGCGCTGTTATAAAAGTGCTGCCTGTGCATAGCTGGAACGGAGCTGTCTGCCTTTTACACCGAAACACTCGATGAAGACACAGAGTTACCAGATTCACTGGTGAATTTGTTTGGATCCTGTTGTTAATTTTACTGCTAGGATCTGTTTCTAGGTCCCGTTTTGTCTTTCATTTCAGTTCTGCGTTCGCGGAACGGAATGGAACTCAATCGTGGAGTTTGGACATTTTTGATAAGCTTGTGGATAAAATTATTACAGTTAACAGTATTTTATATCACAATCAAGTAACTATGTCACCTCCAGTTGTTATAAAAATGCTATATGTATATACGTGTCAAATATAACTTGTCTGGAAATTGGGTCTCTGTCCTTTTAAGAAGCTCCTGCTCTTTCTGAAACTCCACCTTCATGAAATCATCACAACATGGCTCCTCTATTAACCCTTTAACGATGTTTTTATCAGCTTTGCACAGAAGTAGCTCCTATAGTGAGCTCAACTGATGCACAGCTTCACCAGGTGTTTGCTAATTGCTGCTGGCTAGTCTGAAGGAGCTGAGTGGGGGGCTTATGGGAGAGTGTTGCTCTGTGAAGTTTGGAAGCTTAGAAACGGCAGCTTAGAGGAGGAGCTTCGTCCTCAAAGGCGGTGCTAGGTCCAACCAGGCGTTTTGCACAGCTGAATGGTTGTCATGGAGATGTAAGAATTTCTCAAACATGCATAAAAGAATCAAGGGAACACTCCAGGTATGTTTTGATGACCGAATAACATTATAACTGCCCCTTTAACAGTTCAGCTAAACTGCCATTGGCTGTATTATTTTTATGGTGTTTCTGACATCTTTTGAAATGCTAATGCTTGTGGCATTCTTACTGAAGTGCCTGTGATGCCTGGGCTTATGCTCAGTTTATGCTAACAGAGTGTTGAATGTATTTTCAATGAATGTCTTGATGCTTGTTGTGCAACATCAGTATGATTCATGAGTTATCGAACAAGCTAATTTGTGATTAATGAAAAATGTAGTTATTCAAACCTAGGCTGTTTGGATTTAATTTTGAAACATTACTGGGAACTATATACTTGATTTGTTAACTGATTGCTAACTTCAGTTTTTTCCTGACCTTATTAATAGGTCAGTTTGTTTTGGGACCACAGAAGTTCTGCTAAGTGTGGGATCCTGGTAAGATTATTAAAAAAAGATTTTCTTCTCTTTTTATCTCTGGACCATCTTGAGTTTCTATTTTAGATCAATATTTATTTGTTGACTTGACAAAGGGTAAAGAAAAAAAAAGAAATCTGAACTTTTGAACTACTGCCTCTAAATCTGAAGCAGGTAAACACCACAAAACTAGTGAAACATGTATGAATGGAACATCAAGAGACAGCCAAACGTTTACCGAAATAATATCAATAATGTGATTTGAGGGGTGAATAACGTACTATTTACATACAGCAACTCTCTCACACACCCACACAAATTCTTTCTCACACTGATCTGCTGAAGAGGCAGGAAGAGAAATGTTAACAAGTAAACGCATTTCTCAAGTCATTAGAGGCCAGTTTGAGGGTTTCTGGTTTCCACTTCAGTCTGTGTTCCATCCATGCAGGGAGGATAATTCACCTAGCAGCTGTGTGTGTGTGTGTGTTTGTGTGTATTAGAGAGAGAAAAAGAAACAGTAAAGTGTGTGAAGGGGTCGGATCGTCATGTTATTATCATTCCGACAGCAGATTGATAATCCTCCTCTTTGGATTTGACTTCCGCGCTCTTGTCTTTCTCCATCACAAAGCCACACGCTGCTCGGGTTTCCTGACCTGATAAACGCATTAAGCCATGTGTAGGTCAGCGATGCTTGCTGCTACATCCCATCCATGATCTCTATCTGCTTTATCTGGAGTGGGAAGTGGATGTAGCTACAGGTGGACAGTCCATCACAAGCTAACACAGTCACATTACAGCACTACACACACACTGAGCTTTATGGGTAGTTCAGCATGTTTACTGACTGTGGGAAACAAGAGTACCTTCAAACAACCATGCATACAAGAAGTCAATGAGTATGAAATTAAAGTACAAATTAACCACAGGAAGAATTGACCCAATTTGTGATTACTGACTTTAGCAAATTGGACTTACAAATTTCTTTATCAAATTTTTTTGTCAAACATTTTAAGCAAAATAAGCAGCTAGTTGAAGTTGTGATTTTATTTTTCAACTTTGTCAAATCTAATCTCTGCCAGCATCTTTGTCCTGTTTTGGTATTTTACATCAGATCTGGCTGATGCATGTCCCAGATGGAGCAAGAGAGTAGGGTTGAGATCTGTGTGTTTTCAATTTGTGTCATTAGCCATGTTTCTTTTCCACTGAAACACACAATATCACTCTGCCACACGATGGAAGAGAGCTGGGCTTCTATCTGTGAGGAACGTATCATACACATGAAGTCAGAGGGCAGAGGTCAAGTACAAAAAGTTAATTCTAATTCACGGTGAAGGTGAAAACCCTCTCATCCCTGTTGCCTACAGTAATTAATGTCTTTCTCATTTTGAAACATTTTTTAAGAAAAACTGCAATGGGGTAAATTTTGCATATTTTGGAAATAAGGAAATAAATAAGGAGGATTACACCCCAAAAAGGAGGAAACAAGAAGATGTAAAGATAGAAATCTGGGTAAAAGGAGAAAACAATACAGTACAATGAAAAACGGCAAGGACAAATGAAAACAGGCGAAGAGATCCAAGGAAATAGGAATAAGACTTTTGTTGAACCATAAAAATCACATGTGTCTGGCAGAGATGAAAGTGGTGTACTCCTTATAGAGGAGGAGCACAACCCAGTCTGACATCCTGTGTATTAAAATCATATGCTGTCTGTCTGGCACAGTGTGTTATTGTCAGTACAGCTGTAATAAGTTATTTATTTTCTTTACATCTTTCTATAGGGTGCTTTTCAGTGGATCATCTTTAGGAATAGAAGGCTGACTATAGCATTCATAAATGTTTATAAATTGACCATGAATAGTTCCATTCACATATTGAGCATTGATTGGAGCAGAACTCTTTATCTGTACACCCATTATAATTTATCTTTCCATTTGTAAAGTTGCACTTTTTCTACCTTTTTCTATTTTATACTTTTGTGCTATTGGTTGCCTGCCTTGTGTCATTTTGCATGAAAAATGTGTTGCTTTTATATCAGTCAGGTTAAGATTTCTCACCCACTTTGACAGCTAATGACTGTAGAAGGAACTGCTACCAGAAAGACATGCAGTTATGTGACTCAAAGAAAAACACCTTGATTTACCAGTAGGGTGTTTTATTTTGACTTGATCATGGTTTATGAAATGTTACAGTGGGATTAGAATCACAAACAGTGAAATATGTTATTTTAGTCTGAGCATGGCCTGGAATCTGTCCGTCTGCCAAAACAGGGTTCAGAGACGTGTTCAGTGATGTCAAATTTTTAGCAATATTATACAATTAAACGAAAGGCTCAAGTGAATGATCAACTGACATCAGTCCACAGAGAAGCAAATTTTACATGGCCATGCATTGAGAGGTGCTGACCAAGAGAAACCTCCATGATTCAAAATAAAAACCTTAAAACTTGTCTGAAAATGTTTGCCTAACATGGACAATCCCAGAAGAGCACCCCCTTCTGGAGAAATGTTTGGGCACAATAACAAGAGGACTTTAAAGGAGTCATGGTGAAGCCTTCCACTGTACCAGTTTAAAGGCATGGTGGTGGTAGCATAATCTGATAATCGGTTTTTACTGCCACTTGCTCAAATGGGTGGAGTACTGAAAACAGAGACCTGTCTTCAAATTATTTAACTTCAGCAACTGGATGGCTAAAACTTATTCACAGCTGGTGTTCCAACAGGACAATAATCTCAATCACACATCGAAAGTATTTAATTGATGAAGCAGATTGAAATTAAACTTGTAGGACGGCAAATACCTCAATCCTATTGATCTAAAAGTGGAGTGCCTGACCGGAAACATCTAATTTGAATAAATTCTACAAACTCTGATGAGACGATCCAACTAGAAATGTATCCAAAGCTTATTTATGGGAACAAAATGGTTGCTTAGAAGGATCTACTAGCCTGCTTGCTTAGCTTCGAGTTCCATCTAATGATCTTCTAGTTTCAGTTAATAAAAAAAACAAAAAAAACAAACGGATCTGAAAACCCGTTGGATTCCTTAAAGATTGTCGGAACAAAGCCAGCACATCTTTAAATAAAGAACGTTGCGCTGATGGTCGGCCAAATCCAAGCTGCTCTTTTCAAGATAACACATGTCTTAAGAGGACCGCAGTATGAAATCCACATGTTTTCCATGAAACTTGACAATATCATATGCTGCACATGCATTTCCATTGTTTCTCTGCTGGACAGCATCTTTTCCCAAGTAGCTTCATAGATTGGCACTTGGCACAAAGGACAGGGAACTTTTTATAGTCAATTTCTTCAAAGGATTGGATTGCTTTTGAATTTTCTGTCCAGCTATTAGTTGTAAATACCTCAAAAAACCAACAAACTATCAAGCTAACCTTCAACTGTTTGTGCTTTAGCTTTGTTTGTAATTATCCCCATTCATTGGAGCATAAATTCAGCCATTCTTTGTAAGCATCCACTACCTGCTGCTTGTTATTAGGAGAGGTTGGCCCTCTTTAGTCATTAAAACATAGCAGAGTGTCTAATAAATTTTAAATGCTGTATTTATGCAGAGCGTCTTTTTTTGCCCTTAGTGTTCACAAGCAACAACATGACTGGATGAACCTCCTGAAAAAGGTTCAGAGTACAGAGCCTCACAGCTTTATGTTTTTCCTGCTTTATCTTAGTAGAAATTAGATTTTAGATGCTGCTGCAATGGTTTGTCGGCATGTTTTTCAACTAGTTTAATGGTTGCACTCTAATACTACTGCTGTCTGATTATGTTAACAGAAGAAAGACAGCATGATTGATTGAGTACACTGTAAAAACACATCATCTTATGTTTGGTCTAGTTTCTACTGCAAATATCTTAGCACACTTGCAGTAAGACCAAACTTATTTGTAAGTAAGTTTCCAGCAAGATATAGGAACTTGTTTTAATTAAATAATCCCCTAATATTGATTTATTTTAGTTGCACTGGCAGATTTTTTCTCTTATAAAAATACATTTTCTCCATGTTATAGGTGAAAATTAATCTAGCACATTTTTTTCCAAATAAATATTAAGAATGATTTTTGTAAAGCAAGCTATATCTTGCAGAAAAGTTGCTTGTAAGTTAGTTATGTTGTATTTCATGTGTGCTAAGATATTTGTACTAGGAACTAGACTAAAATATTTGGTAAGATTTTGTATTTTTGCATTGTTACAAAGTGATACACATCACTTTTGCAAATACTTTACTTTCAGTCAGTAAAAGCTCTTTAATGCAGCTAAATGATAACAGACGTTATTCTGAATCTACAGTAAATAAATGAGGTCACTTTTGTAAATTATATAGAAATTTAGATGGCAAATAAAAGGAAGGGTGCCAGAAAACAACATCTTTAAAGCTGGCCCCTACATCTGGGAGCCTTTAAAAGGCTCTCATTCTAAAGTTCACAGGGTACTCACCTGGGAATTCCTCCAGGAGATGGAAAACAAACCGTCTAAGGAGAGAAAACAACAAACTCCTTGAGATGGACAAAGTTTTACTAGAGACACCGACAATAACAAGTATCCAGCTGATTGCCCTCGTCCCGTTGATCTGCGAGGAGAGAGTGCTTGGAGGGGATGGAGCGCTCCGTTTGCGCGGATTGGCTTGACCCTCTGTTGGTCCCCAAGGCATCTGGATTTCAGATTAGCTGCTTTTCCTCTTCCTCGCCGCTTTTATGCCAGCAGCCAGGAATGCCTCTCCATCCTCTCCTGCGCCCTTTCATTCGCCTCCCTCGTTGATCTCGCCCCTCTTCTTCTTTCACCTCCCAGACTGTCCCGGCGGAAATATAATCACTCTCTTTTTCTTTTTATTGTTTCCTTTCTTTAGAACCACACCGTCCGCCTTGTTTTTTTAAACCTCTTCTTTCTGTGTAAGATCTTTCCTTCCCCTCCCTATTTAGTTTTCTCTTTCCACCTTTCCAACCCTCCCACGCAGTTCCCCATTTTCTCCCTTCAGAGGTTACGTTACACTAGGTGAATGCAGATCAGTCAATTATCATAATCCATCTATAGGTTTGAAGCTGGAGCCTGCGGCTACACGCATACGAGCGTACGCTGCAGCCTTTGGCAGACTGTCAGAATATTTCATTTGATCTGTCTGGGTAAATATTGCTGTGAATAAAACAGGAGGAGTAGGCGGCTTTAACCGTACAATAGGACCTTAAGCCTTAAAGTTGAAACAATGCCGTACCATACAGAGGAGATGTGGACACAGGAGGAGAATATACACATTGTCCACTCTTGACTTGTTTTTAGGTTTGAGTTTGTTCTCATGGTTTTGAAACACTCTAGTTACTCACCTGCTCTTCTTTAGCCAGAGTCAAACTTTGAAACGAGCCCAGAGCAAAAGGTTTTTTGTTACAGGAGCATTTAGTCCGCCCCGCCTCACAGTTTAATTTCGTTGACTTCACCTTCTAAAGAATGAGAAGGAGCCATTAATGGTCGATTCACAAGCTCTTGCTTGCAAAAAGAAATAGCAATAGCAGGCAGATGTGCATATTTTTTATTTTTTTCAGACTTTGAGGACTCAGGAGTTTGTTGTTAAAAATCTTCCATTCTTGTCTAGTGACTAAAATCACATATCTTCTATGTAGCAAAATGACACAAACCCTGGAAATGTATTGATATCCCTGAGATTTTGTTTCCACATCTTCTCACATTTGAACCACAAACTTCAAAGTATTTCCTCTAAATTTCATATGACAGAAAGTGGATCTGAATGTCAACAATGCCTAATACAAACCATCCTCATATCAACACAACTCAAGTTTATCACTGCTCCAAAGCATTCTTGACAAGAAGTCAAACTTTATTAGAAACACTGAAACTAAAACTGTTTTTCTGACACAGTTCTTAGATCACTCTGGAGCTGATTATTGGTCGAGTCTTTGTCTTTTTTACTATTCATCTGTCCATCTGAATGGTAGTTTTTCACTTCTTTCCATGTCTATTTGGATTTTAAAGCATTTAAATCTATCATTTTCTGCACTTCTTCAATCAACGTCAAAGTTTGTCTGTCTGGAACGGCCCACTGTACTTAGTTTTTCAGAGAGTGATGAACGATATGGACATTATTTGCCACCAGTTTGTTTATACAATCAGTGACCGATTTCTATTATGCGGCCACATATAATTTATGATTTTTCCATTTGGAAATATAATTTCTACCAAAAACAGCTGTGCTGTTCCACTCCACATACCTGTTGGATTAGATTTGTGTGGAACGCAGCTCCTCTCGCTTTAACGTAAGCCTGCTTCGCCCACAATAAGGGACTGAACTCTTAAAGCGATGGCTTTCAAACTCACAAAGACGATAAAGTAATGATGGTATTCTTCTTCTGTGAATATTTGTCTTTGTGCAGGTTTTCACACACTCCCTATGTTTACCTGACGCTCATCTGAAGGGTCAGGGTTCAGTTGTGTTGTTCTGTCTTAACCTGAGCGCCGCTTCGTCCTTTGTTCTCAGTGCAGCAATCTCACGAACCCTTGATTTCTTTATATGAAACTTTCTCTTCTTGTTTGATCTGTCCAGCTGTAATCCACCTCCTCTGTTTCTTTACCTCACATTCAAACCTCGTGGGCTGAGAAACGGATCTCGCAGTGCCACTTTGAAAAGAAGTCCTGATTATTTTCTATAGTCTTAGTAAATCTGGAGGTTCCACTCCACATACCTGTTGGATTAGATGTGTGTGGACTGCAGCTCCTCTCGGTTTAATTTAAGCCTGCTTCGCCCACAATAAGGTATGCTGTAGTAAAGACCGACTAGAAATAACAGTGGTTCCACATGGAGCATAAGCCACGAAAAAAGGGAGAATTTTCCTCATTTAACCAGAATAAAACAACCAATGGTTTGACAAAGAAAACCACTGGCTGTCTTTTTTTAGTGAGTGAATAAAACTGCTCTGGCTGTCTTTTTTAATGAGTGAATAAAACTGCTTACGAGAAAACAGAATGAGTTTGTCAAAGGTTCACTTACAGTGAACAGTCACTTACGCAAGTTGCGTTAAGTTTTTATGAATTTTACCACATCTTCTAGAGATGAGTACACTGGAGTTTTAAGTTAACACTTAAAGAAGCAGGAACACAGGAGTGGGGGCTATTTCCCAAGGTGCTCAGCAGCAGGTTTTTGGAGATGGAAGTGTGTTACTTTGACCTGCGTCTTGTGGGTTTTTAAGGCAAATATTCAATTTAGATCAGTTGTGAATTTGTTGCTGCAATTGCATATTTCATCCACAATTTGCTTAGGTTCCATTTAAACGTTATGTCTCTGAGCATAATTAATTTTTATCAGATATTTTGTTCATGCAAGTTGAATCCAGAATTTCTAAATTAAAATTCGTAGTTATTTTAACTTGATAATATGAGTGAAATGTCGCCTCAATAGACGAGGGCAGTTTTTTTTGCATGTTGTGAAGAAATGATTTGGTTTAAATTTCAATATTAAGTTTAAAAACAACTTGCAATTCAAGGTTAATGAGATGTGGGAACTTAAACAAGTAATGTTTGTGCAACCTTTCTCTTGTTAAATCCACTTGATCAAATTCAAATTCTGTGTTAAAACCAAAGCAATTTTCTTGCTGACTTTACTTGCATTTTCAGTAGGTGAACCTCCATTTTCAAGTTAAACCACCTTCCATTGTTTTACAGTGCATTAGCTGTAACCAGAAACATTCACGTGAACCATTAAGTAATTTTACAGATAAAGTTTGTTCCAACTTGTACCAATTTGAAATAAGGAAGGGCAACCCATCTGCCCTCGCTTTTTATGAGAATGTGTGTCAGTGCTGAGATATTATTATTATTTTCATTATTTCCGTTCCAAGAATCTTTTTTATTGGTGCCAATTGAATGAAATCATAGCAAGACCTGTGTTACAAAAAGGAAAAACATGGCCCTTTCCACTTCCACTAATTTCAGATAACTGAAAAATATGTGGAAGAAACTCGAGCTGCAGTGGTCCCTCAGTATTTTGGAGGGTTAGGGACCGCTGTGAAAACTGGAGACCCCCTCTAAAAACCCCTACAATGGCCTATTCTAATAGTTCAAATATCATCACTATGCATTATTGTGATGCATTTAGGATAACAAAAATTCTGTTGCAAAGTTTGTCACCTCCAAAACTTTTGACCACAACTGTGTGTGTGCATGTGTTTGTTTGTAATACTTTGTAGGGACCATTATCCTGACACATACTACATTATGAGGACCCTTAGCTTCCCCACTGTGGGGCCCAGGCTTCAGTCCCCACAAGAGGAAACACTGTTTTTGGATCAGGAGCTAGATTAAGGACTAAGGTGTGACTTGAGTTTTGGTTAGAGGTAGGATAAAGTGTGTTACTGTAAAATGGTCTTGTGTGTGTGTGTGTGTGTGTGTGTTTTGGTTTAGTGTTATATGAATGTAATGGTTAAGATTAGAATAAGTGTGTGTAGAGGTTAATTGATCTTGTGTGTGATCCTATAGGACACATTGATCTTGTGTCCTATAGGTTTAGGACTATATGAATGTACTGATTAAGATAAACACACACACCATCACAGAACAGAGCCTCCTCTTCACAATGGATGTGGAAAGTCTATACACAAACATAGAAACATCCAAAGGTCTGGAAGCATCCGAGAATCCCGCCAGGAAAACCCAGATCCCACTCGACCGGATGACATTATTTTGGAACTTCTAAAAATTAATCTGGAGAGAAACGACTTCTTATTTGATGACAAATGGTTCCTACAAATAAAAGGAACAGCCATGGGGAAAAGGTTTTCACCAGCCTATGCCAATATTTACATGGAAAATGGGAAAAGGAAGCCTTCCAAAAATGCACCAAACTACCAGAGGCCTATTACAGATATCTTGGGAGTTTGGAATCATAACCAGGAGGATTTAGACCATTGTATATATACATTAAACAACCATCACCCATCCATTAAAATTAAACCTACAATCGACTCGAAACAAGTGGTTTTCCTGGACACAATTACCTTTAAAGGTGATGACTTCCCTAAAACAGGAAAACTGGACACCAAAATACACTTGAAACCAACGGATTCACACCAACTTCTCCACAAAGAGAGTTTTCACCCCAAACACACATTCAAAGGCATCCTCAAATCACAACTCATCAGATACAAAAGAATCTGTTCTGTTACAGACAGGGAGGAAGCTACACATACACTCTTCCAAGCCTTGAGGAAACGGAAATACCAGAGATCCCTTCTATATAAGTTTAAGAAAGAAATCGTCAACTCAAACAACACTAACACAAACAAGAACATAGACACAAAGATACATAGAATCCCACTCACAGGCCCATACTCTCATTTCACTATTAAAAACCACAAAGTAATCAGAGACAATTTTAAACAACTTCAACAAGAATTACCACTCGCCCAAAACTGGAAAATCCTTTCGGCATGTCAGAAAAACCCAAACCTCCAGGACCTCCTGGTCCGTTCAAAATTCAGCCAAAATCATAAACCTATCCAAACACAGCACCAACCATATATCCGAAGCACGAGTAACAACAAACGTTGGCCCATCTCCCCAAGGATTACTAAAAAACACGAAAACCTGGTTTGGTGTAAAAAATGCAAAAAAAACAGTATATTGGAGAAACAGGCAACTCACTAAGCACACGCGTCCAAGCACACAGAACGAACATAAAAACAACAGAAAAACAGAAACCATTCTAGTTCAACACTTCCAAACACACGGACTGGACTCCCTTAGGGCCAGACCACTGGCACATAACCCCAATTGGTCTGAACGGGAGAGATGGCTCCATGAACAACGATGGATAAAAAGACTTGACACAACTAAACCCAAAGGCCTAAATGATAGAGGTCCAGTTACTTGTTAATTAGGTTTAATTCTATTTTATTTTTTTAATTTTCATAGTTTACAATTAATATAGTTTCTTATCCGAACCATTCCATTCTCCCAACTCTAATTAACCCCTCACACACACAAAAAAACAACCCTTAACTCACACACACACTTTCTTCTCATTCTAACCATCACATACATCTAATACTAAAAACCCCTCACACACACACATACACACCCATTTAACACTCATTCTAACCACTCCTTTCATTTAATTCCAACCCCAACCACTTCCCCTCACGCACACACACACACACACCCATTTACACACACACTTATCCTAATCTTTTGCAGGAAATCATTTGTATCTTTAATGTAGCTGGGGTGTTTGTTGGAGAGGGGATTCAAATAGTGGTTGAGTAGGTGAGCTGAGCCATAGGATTCACTGCTACAGTCCGAAATGATGGGTCTGCCTTTTGGAATTTGGAAGGGTTTGGTCCATTCTAATGGTTCTTTGTGGATTTTAGGGAGAAGGTAGAAATATCTGGGTCTGGGTGGATTTGTGCCAATAAGAAAGAGCAGTTGCTTCTGGTTGATGTGTTTCTTTTTGTGGAGTTGTTTGAGTAGGTAGTTAATTTGGATCTGTGTTTCAGGATAGATGGGTTCCTTTAGTGCTTTATAAAATTCTTTATCCTGCAGTTGCCTCATTGCTTCCAATGTATAATCTGTTTTGTCCATAATAACAATAGTGGAGCCTTTATCTGCCGGTTTAATAATAATAGAGTGGAGATTTTGGATTTCTTTAAGTGCGCTTTCCTCTCCTGGAGTAAGGTTGGTCTTTTCAGGCTCTGTTGGTATTTTTCTAATGGCTCTTTTGTCCTGTTGAATGAGTACCAGGATCTGGGGTTGGACCTTGTCTATTGGTCCAACCCCTCCCATTGTGAGGGAGGTAAAAAGGGGGGTGGTTCTTTATTGTTCGTGACATTGTGAAAAAAGTAGGCTAATTTTATTTTCCGGTGGTATTGTTGTATCTGGATATTCAGAAGTTCCCTAACATTAGGTATTCTGGAAGTGGTGGGAACAAAAGAGAGTCCCTTTGTGAGTAGTTTGATGTGGTGTTCCTTAAGGTGGAAAGTGGAGGAGAGGTTAAGAATCCCGTTTTTGGTGTTAAGTTGGTTAGTTTGTAATGAGTTAGTTTTAGTTGTTTCGAAGTTGTCCTTTTTCGTTTTTGGATTGGCCTTACCGCTTAATTTAAACGTGCCCAGTAAGTTTAAAGAATGGTTCCAATGATCCCAGATCCGTTGTCCAGGGTATGTTGTCTTCATCCGTGTGGAAGTCTGTGTGTGGGATAGGCGTGATAATGTGTTGGTGTAGTTTATTAAAAATGATTTAATGGATTGGTTGATTATGTTGAGATTTTGTTTATGTATAAAATTAAGCCTGTCTGAAAAATTGAGAAGTGGTATGTAGATGTCTGCAAATGGGAAGGTGTCCTGGGCTGTTAAGGAGGGAGTTGAGGAGTTTTTCTACTGTTGTTCGGTCCTTGTGGTGTTCTTTGTAGGTGGGTGTAGTTAGTGGTTACGTCTTACGACCCCCTGAGACTTCAACAGGTAGGTAATCGAGGATCTGGCTGGGGTTAGGTCTTATGAGTTTACACTCTCAGAGCGACCGAACTCACCACACCTGGCTCTTCTTCATTTTGGTACTCCCAAGGTGTTGCACGCTCACTCGAGATCATACATCTATCTTGAGCCACTGGGTACTATCTTGTGGAGGTGAATGTGCTCGCAGTTGCCCATGTGGTGGTTAGGGTAAGGTTTAGGCTTTAGAAATGAATGGATGTCAATAGAAAGTCCCCACAAAGATAGCCACGCAAACGTGTGTGTGTGGGTGTGTGTGTGTGTTTCAACAAGCTGACAGAGACAGAAGTTTGTCTGGAAAAGTTAAACCCTGAGGCCAAAACAAGCCAGCAAGGGATGAAGCTCCTGCATGCACATTCATGGAATAATTGCCATGCAAATGATAATAATAATAACAATAATAATAATAATAATAATAGTAATTAAAAACCTGACAGGCTTCAAGAAGAACTCCTCACCTGTCTTTATGTGACAGCAACCAAAACAGAAAGCTTCTCTTGACCAACATGTTTTCATTGACATGGATCAGAGCTGACCAATCCTGCGTGAATCAGTCAAAAGGAAACTTACAAGATAGTTATGAAAGGTGCGTGCAAAACCCACAGGTTGTGTGCAATGCTTGCCTGTGTTGAACTTGCTATCACCTATAAGGCTTATGATAAATAATACATAAAGGCTGGAATCCAGCGAAGCCTGGCTGTCTAGCTGCAGGCGGATAAACATCATGGAGCGGGGAGATGGACGGCTGGAGAGGAAGCAAGTCGAAAAGTTTAACGAGACATTCCAGCGTCAGGCAGGCAGTCGGCAGGTCAGCACACGTCCTGTTGTGGGTGTCTGTCACCCCGACATCTTTGCTTATGAATGTCATCAAGAGTTACGAATTGATATACAGCACAGTTAACTCTTTTCAAAATTTTAACATGACATTTTGAATCGCCTGCGACATTTATTTTCATTTTCTGGTAGACAAAATATGATGGAAATAAAATTAATGTATCATTTGTTTTTCCAGTGTTGTAATCTCACATTAAACAATTTTGTAAAACTCCAACCTTTTATCTTTTTGAGTTTTCCACTTTGTGTTTTCATTGACAACACTAAAAAACAAGACAGCAGACTTTGAAGCTAAAAGTGTTTTTTTCTTTTGCATGTTTTGTGAAGTTTGCACTTTTCCATCACCTCCCATGTTTTTGAATATGGTATCAGAAATGCTCTTGAATGGCTGGGCAATTTGGAGCTGTGCGCACAGGTGAGAAAATATTTTTTTTGTTTGTTTTTTTATAAACAAAACACAAAAAATACAGTTTTAAAAATTTGTAATAATCAAAAATATGTATAAGCTCTAGTATGATTTGCAGAGTTGGCATATTGTCACCTTTCAAAAATAATGGCCTACGTCTTTTTTTTTTCTTTTTTTTTTACTAATAGTGAAAAAAATTACTTGCGCCAATGTTTTAGGAAGGTGACGATATTTGTAGTTGTTTGTTTGTGGAGGCAGAAATACCAGACTGTCTTATTGTCTCGCATATAATGTTTTCCTGTCTTCACCAGGACATTTTTCATGCATTTCTCTAGCCTGGTCCTTATCCTAAATCTAACCACTACCAGTACGTGTCTGGTAGTGGTTAGGGTTAACCTTAACCTAAATTCAGTTCAAAAGACTGCCTATGCCTCGTGGATCCTCAAAACGTAGAATTTGTTGGAAAAATAGGCCTTGAAATATTACACAAACACACACACACATATTGTTGTTGTTTAAAAGGAAGGTGGTGGTGCTGAGAAACCCAGAGGGAAGGTGGGTGGCTGGATGGAGGCACAGGAAATGATGAGAAACATTCAATTGTAATACCTTTGAAACACATTAAACTTTATGCCTTTTGGAGCATGTGTTGGTGTTTTATCTGTTACATCTACCACAAAAACACAAACATGACTGCTTGGCTTCACATGTGCGCTGCCTGGTTTCCATTATCACAGGCTTTGAAATGTTCTGCTGCTGTCTTTTCCCCAAAGGCACAGCAGGTGGTTCAGCCACAAAAGCACAGCTGATTTAAAGCTTCCCTTCAGGTTTTAGGTGGACGTTTGTCCCAGAAAATTATGACGTACAATATGACGATATGCATTTTGTTTGTAAATAAATTATTTGGTATCTTTAGTTTCGTAACAACAACAACGTTTGTGTATCTTCTCTCAATCAATAAGTGTTGCCAAACCTTTTTTCCTGACAAAACAAAGTTATTTTGAATTAAGAGCATTCAAAAAAAATCTTGAACGTAACATAAAGTAATACCTGCAGATTACACAGAATGAAAACAATAATGGACAGAGGAATAATGGTATGTGAAAAAAAATTAAATAACCACAAATATTGCCATTACTGGTAATAGTCAAGAGTCCTGGAATCTACAAAACAAATTGATATACATTAAAAATACAAAAATACATTAAAAGCTAGATGTGTTGCTTTATTAATTCTGAGGTACTGTTAAGGAAAAAGTTTTTCCAAGTTTCTGACAGTCCTTTATAAATGTCCGAGAGTATTTTTATGTCTATGGCTCTCCTCACCTCACCAAGCCTCATCCTCAACTCCTCCCATCTCAGGTCCTCACCGTCCCCTAGTGATGACGCATACGCCTTCGGGTTTGCGCCTGCGCAGTCTTGTTTACAGCTAGCTGCTACCTGCTGGAAAGATGCGGCAGTCAAAGCTGCGGAGGCAGGAGTAATACTTCACACCAACACAGAACCCATCACCTTCATGATGACCAACAGGACGTCTTACTTTTATGACCCGGATGTGGGCAACTTTCACTACGGTCAGTCAGCCGTTGCGTCCTGGAGCCGGGATGGGGCTGATGCTCTAGCTAGCTTCATGCTAACACCTCCGCTATTAGCATGTTTTGTGTTTTCTTTTTGTTTAGTGAGTGTAAAGTCTTGAGAATAGCGGAATTTATAGTGCATTAAAATGCGTCTGTGCGTATACATTTTGCTGTTAACGCAACCATACTTTCCTATTTCTGAAAACATTCCCAATGGAGCAATATTGAATTTTGGTTTTTTTGCTAAATAAATACGATAGAATAAAGAGTAATATATCTTCCATAACTCCTCACACACACTTTAGGGGCAACAAAAAAATTCAAACATTGTGTAGTATGTCTAATAGCTTTTTATTGTGATTTGCTGATTAAAACGTGTCATTCGGTTTATGCCACTAAACAGTGGAAACCAAAAATGCTTCAATTAGACCAGAAAAACACAACTTTGTAATGTATTAATGCCTGGAATTAGCAACAAGAAAAGGAAGGTGTTTAGAGATGGAGAGGTGCTTACTGTTTTTTTTTCTTTTAAAAAAAAATATTTCTACTTAATTTCATATGTAAAACAAAGTTTTTTGTTGTTCTCAGACCAGTCAGGTGTGTGTGAGACATTTCAAAACCAAAGATGTTATATTTCAGTTTACTTTGTTTCTGCTATAGAATGTAGAAGACTATTAGACATTTTTAATAACCGTAATAAATTGTATAATACTGAATTGAAAAAGTCTTTTTTTATAGTGAGTTGTATTGGTTTTTATTTGGTTCAGGAAATGTTTGAAATCTTGAATTTTATTGTGGAAAAAGTTTACAAATCCTGCATATGAGTTTAACTTTCTCTGATGCCTGACAAGAAATATTACAGTTTTTACACAATATTTAAATTTTTTGAGAGGTAATATCATTTCAGTGTCTCTCTTGTGAACTTTGAATTGAACTTCTTTCGGATTTATTCTGTTTTTTTGCTGTCTGAATTTCCTTCCCTGTGCCTTGGCCAGGTGCGGGCCACCCCATGAAGCCTCACCGTCTGTCCCTGACTCACAGCCTGGTGTTGCACTACGGCCTCTACAAGAAGATGATGGTAAGCGGCCGTCGAGCCCCACCTGGAACGTTTTAAGCGTCACCTAACGTTCCGCCTCCCGCCTCCGGTCAGGTCTTCAAGCCGTACAAAGCCTCGCAGCACGACATGTGCCGCTTCCACTCCGAGGACTACATCGACTTCCTGCAGAAGGTCAGCCCCAACAACATGCAGGGCTTCACCAAGAGCCTCAACACGTTCAACGTGGGAGACGACTGGTGGGTGCTGCGCCTCTCTACCTCCTTTCTGAGTCGCTGCTCCTGTCGCCTGATTGGCTCTGGCCCGTGTGTTTCAGTCCTGTGTTTCCAGGTCTGTTTGAGTTCTGCTCCAGATACACAGGAGCGTCTTTACAGGGAGCAACGCAGCTCAACCACAAGGTAACACAAACACACACACACACACACAATACATATATCTGAAAAAACGCTGCTTACACTTGCTGTAAGGCTTACACTTACAGCCTGACAGCTGTAAGTAGCATTGAAGCTATCTGATAGCTTCAATGCCATTGAAGCATTGAAGCTTCAATGTGATAGCATTGATAGCTATCAATGCTATCACATTGATAGCTAATCGCTTCAATTCGATTAGCTATTGAATCGATCCCTCTTAAAACTCTCTGAAGAGAGATCCCTCTGAAGCTAATCAATGTTTATAGCATTGAAGCTACGTGATAGCGTCATTGCTATCACTTTGTGATAGCATTGAAGCTAATTTTACTTTTTAACTAATTCAGACTTAAAAACTAAAGTTACCTAACTGAATGGACTAAGTTTCCCAACATGCTAGTGTAAGCCAGCATGCTGCTATTAGCATTTAAGCTAGCATTAGCTTCTTAGCTAATTTTAACGTAAAATAGTTGCCTTGCTGAATGGATTGAGTTAACATGCTAGTGTAGGCCATTATGCTACTGTTACCATTTAAGCATTTAAGTATTTTAGCTGTTTTTGACTTAAAAGCTAAAGTTACCTTGCTGACATTAGCATTTTGTAGCTTATAAACTGTTGTTTCCATTCTAGGTTGAGAACAGTAATCTTAGTCAACTTGCTAGGATTTTAACTAGCATTAGCATTCTTGCTAATTTTAATGTATACACTGCTGTTTCCACACTAGAGTAATTTAATGTTATGAACATGGTATCTAATGAGCCAAAACCTTTGGAACATTAGCTAAAAACTCTTTAGCTAATTGTAGCATGTACACTGCTGTGTTTGCACTAGATGAGCTTTAAATCATTACTCTCTAGTAATATTGACTTTATTTCGACTTCATTCTCATGTCAGTTTATTCTTTCAATACTATGACTATATTCTTCGCCATTTTGTTTTGTTTTTATTTCCTATTATTTCTGAGTATGGACCCAATGCCCCATTGTACTGGTCTGCTTTGACCATGGCATGAATTCAAGGCTAATTCTTTTGACTTTTTCCAGATTTGTGACATCGCCATCAACTGGGCAGGAGGTTTGCATCATGCCAAAAAGTTTGAGGTGAGAACAAACTTTCCCGTCCCCTTTTGATCCGGGTCCATGTGACTCAGACCCTAACATGTCTCTGCTGTGTTTGAAGGCTTCAGGGTTCTGCTACGTAAATGACATCGTCATCAGCATACTGGAGCTTCTCAAGTACGATCCCACTGCTTATCCGTCGGCCGTGCCGCACTTGTGTCGCCGTCCACCTTTGTAATTCACTGTTGTCTTTCAGGTACCACCCCAGGGTTCTGTACATTGACATCGACATTCACCATGGCGACGGCGTCCAGGAGGCCTTTTACCTGACGGACCGCGTCATGACCGTGTCCTTCCACAAATATGGCAACTACTTCTTCCCCGGCACGGGTAAGCGGCTGCTTAAAGTTCCCGTCTAACTTTGGTTTGTCGCACTCGCGTCGACGGCACGTTTTTTTGTATCGCAGGCGACATGTATGAGGTGGGAGCAGAGAGCGGCCGCTACTACTGCCTCAACGTCCCCCTCAGAGACGGCATCGACGACCAGAGTGAGTCCGAACAGCCACCAAACATCGTCTGTAAGGTCGTGTGTTTTATTTATGTGTGTGTGTTTCAGGCTACAGACAGCTGTTCCAGCCGGTTATCAAGCAGGTGGTGGATTACTACCAGCCCACCTGCATCGTCCTCCAGGTCAGTTCGTTGTTGAGGTGGATCTGTGTGTGTGTGTGGGGGTTCGTTAAAGCGAGGGTAGTTTGTGTTTGCAGTGTGGAGCAGATTCTCTGGGCTGCGACAGGCTGGGCTGCTTCAACCTCAGCATACGGGGTCACGGGTGAGTCGGCCGAGTCGAACGGCGGCGAGTCTGTCGCCGTCATTGGACTCACCGAGGAATGTTTACCTTTGTCTTGCAGCGAGTGTGTGGAGTTTGTGAAAAGTTTTAAGATCCCTCTGCTGGTTCTCGGAGGAGGAGGATACACGGTGAGGAACGTGGCTCGCTGCTGGTGAGTAGAGAACAACAGAGAGACGGAAATCCTCCGATTTTTGGAAAAGTCCGTGTTTGGTGATGAAAACGGTTTCTGTCATGTAGGACTTTTGAAACGTCTTTGTTGTTGGAGGAATCCATCAGTGATGAGCTGCCTTATAGCGGTGAGCTTGTTCAGAATTCACTTTCTGATCTTTAGTCTGTAGCGCCATCTGTTGGTAGATCACTGAATTAGAATATGATAGGAAAGCCCATTTGTGCAAGCGAAACTCATGAAATAAATTAATTTCTCACAATTTCCCACTCACAGGTAATAAAAATATGACATTTAGAGTTAGAATATTACATCAGACCAATAAAGAAAGAATATTTAATACAGAGACATGAGCTTAATGAGAAGTATGTTTAAAGGTTATTTAATCTAAGTGGCCTCATTGAATTTTTTGTTTCTAATTTTCTTTTTGGCTCCTGCAGAGTATTTTGAGTACTTTGCTCCTGACTTCACGCTGCATCCTGATGTCAGCACCAGGATAGAAAACCAGAACTCCAGACAGGTTAAACATTGTCCTAGTTTTCACTGTTTTTGTGTTTTAATTGAATTTAAGGTGAGATATTAAATTATAGATATTAAAGAATCAAATTGTACCTACAGTTGAAATTATGGACTATTTTAGCCTTGTTCAACTCTGAATGCAAATTTGTAAGTCTTTTTGTTTCTGCACTTTTCCCCCCCTATTTCTTCTGAATAAAAAAAAAAAAAAATCTCAAGTTAATAATTCAATAAGCAATTTTTTTAATAACAAAGAAACTACTGCTGCAAGTAGATTTGGATAGATTTGACTGGAATTCACTGTTTTTGGCTGCGACTGCTGACTGAGTTTTGGAGTTTTACCTTGTTTGTTTAGTAAAACCAGATCAGATCAAGTGTGTTTGTAATTGTGCGAGCAAAAAGGACTATTTGAAAACGTTGGACCGTCTTCACCGTTTCCGTGTCTCTGCAGTACCTGGAGCAGATCCGTCAGACCGTGTTCGAGAACCTGAAGATGCTGAACCACGCGCCGAGCGTCCAGATCCACGACGTTCCCTCCGACATGCTGAGCTACGAGCGCAACGACGAGCCCGACCCTGACGAGAGGGGAGCAGAGGAAAACTACACCCGGTGGGTTTGTAGCTGTAGCGACGAGTCAGCAGGTGCTTTCATGTGTTTTTTTTTGTAAACGTCTGGCTTTTTATAACTTCTACAGGCCTGAAGCCGCGAATGAGTTCTACGACGGTGACCATGACAACGACAAAGAAAGTGACGTCGAGATCTAAGACTAGAAGCAATTTGGACCGACCTGAAATATGGTCTGTTCAACTTTTCCTTTGTCATTGGAAGAAGGTTTTATGGACTTTGACATTTTTCCTGTTTCATTTTGTCTGTGTAATGGTGATAAAAGTTTGTAGTTTTCTATCAGACTCCTGCATTTCAGAAGCCAAAGTTCACATCCAACCAACATTTACGCTGCTGGACCGGCGCCAGTCCAGCCAGCAACAGTTCTCTGCCTTTTTAGACCGGTTTAATGTTGCCACTTTTTTAAAAATGTGTATACCGAATGACATGAGATGGAAATGATCACATGAGAAATTGCAGCCAGCTTTGAGTTAAAAGAAAAACTTTGCATCATGTCCCTCCTGCAGTCTGAAATCCACCCATGTGAGTTTTGATAGTTTGGTTTTATTAATAAAAACTGAATCTGTGCTTGTGTCTGCATGGTAATATGTTCACCCACCACTAGATGGAGACAAAACACAAAAAGACAAGCTCAGTGTTCAACTTTATTACTAATGTCTCCTGTAATATCACAATCAGTACCTACAAACACACTTCTGACAGTTTAAAATATTTAAAAATGTAACGGTGGGCACTTTCAGACACCGCTGCAATTCAATGAGCACAGCATGTACTAAACAGCTACTTGTGTATACTCAGCAAAAACCATCAGTAAACCATAAAATGCAGATTTATCCCTTAAGGCTATGATTTCACCTTTCTGTGGAGATTTAAAAAAAGTTGTAATCTTCTCTTGCATGCATCTTCAGTCAAAAATAAAATGTAACAAGCTCCTGGCTGGCAGCAAGCAAATCAATATAAGAACGCAAGTTTAAATAAGCAGACTCCCTCTGTTGGCTGGTATACTGATACCCATTTATCAAAATTCAAAACCAAAGACGAATCGATGCAAGAGGGAAATGTGTTCTCTTCTGTAATCGAGCTTAAAATAGCTTCTCTGCGCTGCAGATGTGATCAAATGTAAACATAGAGGTCGTGACCTTTGCTCCAAGTGCAGGTTGGGTATCAGAATAGCAGCCTTTTTAAAAAACAAAGAAATTCAGCTATCTGTAAGCCAAGACAATACTTCTCAAATTTAAATAAAAGCCACATTCAAAAAACAAATAAATTCAGTACGAGACAAAAGCAGCAAACTTTGAGAACTCAGATTTGTGGGACTAAAACGGTAAAGCAAATGTTTGTGGAGTTTAAAGTGCAGTGTTGCAGCAAGAGTGGTTGAACTTTTTGGTTTCTAACTCTGGCTCCAAAGCACTGTTCTATGTTCTGATACCGGTTGGACTCCACCTGCCTTTAAAATACACCTTTACACAGAACAATGCTGTTTCTATATTCTAAGTTTCTAGAAGCAAACTGCACATGTGCTCTGAAAACACGTCGCCATGGCAGGGCTCAGGAAAGCAGTACCGAGGCTGGGCTGCAGAGCTGGAGCTGCATGCCAACCCTGCAGAGTTCTAATAATACCGACCCAGAAGCTGCATTCTGCTGAGAGCAGACAGGACAGAAAAACTAAAAGCTAGTTCAGTAACAAACAGCAGCTGATTATGAGAGCTGAATTCAAGCAACTTTTTCCTCAAAGTTGTTTTGATGGAGTCTGAAATGTCAGGCAAATCCAACAATAAGAAAGCAGCTGCGGGCATCATGAAACCTCTGATGTGTGGAGGAGTTCAGAAATTAAATCAAATAAAAATGGTCTGTCTTGTGTGATGCTGATCTGGCTCCAGAGGTTCCGGTCCAGTTGTGCAGGTGTGACTGAAGGCGTTTGGCTCTACAGCTCTTCACTCTCGTACAGCGGAGCCGTGTGCTGAGCGGGGCTCTCCGCCGTCAGGGCAGGAACGTGGCTCAGAGACGACAGCAGCTTCAGGGTCTTGGAGGCAGGAGGGGCCGTTTTCAAGGCTGGTGTTGTGCGAGCTGGAAGAGAAAAAGCATGACTGATTGAAACACTGATTATATATATACACACAATTTATTGCAGCAAACATTACTGAGTTATTACACTGAATTATTTCACATGAAAAGTGCAGCAGATCCCACCCAGGGAACCACAAGTCTTAATGGCGACTGGACACAGGCTGAAGATTCTTCTCATGCCACGTGTCTGAAAATAACTCTAGTGCAGAGCAGCAGGCATGGCTCACTGCCAGATAACAACATGTCCATACAGGAACAATGGCTCTGGGTCACTTTTAGGATTCCCAGTTTAAACTAGATTTAACACATGTTGATACAGAAAGGCAAAAGTTTCACTTTTCTCTTTAGCTTCAGGTTAAAAACATTGCTGCTTTGAATGGCTAACGGTTTTCTTCACTCAGCAAGAACTTCCACACCACAGTTAAAGCCAGAGCCGATAGCCTGTCCCTAAAACTAACCACTTACTAACTTAGTACAGGGTACATTTTAGTATTCATGTGGTTTTTCTAAATCACAAGAATAAAGATGTAAAATGAGAACAATTTTGGAAAAAAAGAAAAAATAAAACACAGAAAAAATAAATTTACATAAAGTAAAAAGCAATTTTGTAACGTTTGCAGTGTGAGTCAAAAAGAATTTGTAAAGTACAAGAAAAAAAAGTTAATGTATGAGGAAAAGTTTGTAATTTACAAGAAAAAAGTTCAGAATGTTTGTAAAAAAACCCGGAATAAACGAGAAAAACAAAAACAATTTGTAATACACTAGAAAAAGATCATAATGTCTGAGGAAAAAAAGTTTGTAACATGAGAAAAAAGTTCAGAATGCATGTGAAAAAGAGCCTTGAACAAACAATTTGCCATTAAAACAACTTCATCTCAATTTCACGACTCATTGTCTAGTAATATTGTATCTTTATTCTGGTAATGTTATGACTTTCTCCTCTATAATGACTATTATAATGATTATAAAAGATTAATAAATCTTGCCGTTTTCTTATTCTGTGGTACTAAGGTATGGTGCATCATATGGCCAGAAGAAAATACGATTTCAGAGTTCCTCATAGCCAGTTGTTTAGAATCATCCGTCATTTTGTACAAAACAATAATGCAGCCTTCCATGCGTTTGTGTGTGTGTGTGTGACTAAACTCAATGAGCCACCAGCCTGTAAAACTCACTTTCTACTCATGCTGGTGAGGCGTTGTGTTTGTGGGAACATGGAGCGCTCCACAGAACAGATGCCGTTATTTGATAGAGCAGAAACCCAATAGCAAAGCTGCACTTTCATCTAGTGAGCCGTCCTCATCGTCCACTGCAGTGACGCATTCGGATGTAAACTGAACAGTTCAGAGTTTCTGCTCGATCACATAACAGAGATCTGGAGGGCAGCAGATGGAGAATGTGTACTCAGGGCTACAATGAATCCAGATCTGTTTGGTTTTACAGCTTTGCCTCTATGGTAACCTGCAGCGTATCTCATGCAACAGATGGCTCTGATGGGAGTCTTTCAGGAACATTTGCATAGAAAGGTGAACACACTTACTGCCAACGTCCAGCCTGGCGTTGCATGTAGACATGCCGGCTTCGTTAATGGCTGACAGCGTGTACCAGCCAGAGTCGGACTTGGTCACCCTATCAATCAGCAGGCACTGGCGACCCGAGCCGTCCTGGTACAGACTAGAGAAACAAACCAACGTTAACACATGAAGGTCCTGCTATCAGCCACAACTCAAAAGCTGCTGAACAGAGATCAGCTCTCAGTCTGAGGTCAACTTTCATCCATCGTTATTGCAAAAGCTGTGAAGAGTGTTTATTTAGCATTTCACCTCATTCTGTTGGGGTCGATGCGCAGCATGTCTTTGTCTTTCTTCCAGAAAAGTTGTGGAGGAGGTGAAGCATCGACTTTACATTCTAACCGAATGGTGTCTCCTTCCAGAGCTCTGGTGTTCAACATCTTCTGGACGAAGGTGGGAGGGCGAAGGGCTTCCTGAGCTGCAAAACAAACATTTTTTACTTCTAATTCCAGTCAACCCAACACCTATGTCTTTTTATTTCACATTTTCAACATATGCCGTCAGATTTATACCTATGACGTCCAACCTCATGGTGAACCTGCTCTCTCCAGCTCGGTTCTTGGCCACACACTCGTACACACCGGCATGATGCACCGTGACGATCTCTATGATGAACGAATGCATCCCTTTCTCACACACCAGCATCTTATGGTAATCGTCTGGGCGGATAGCCTTGCCGTCCAGGCACCAGGAGATGTCTGGGGCCGGGAGCCCGCTGACCTGCATCCGTACGGAAGAAGACGACATTTCTCACTCTGCCACGGCTTCCTGAGAAATCTGGACAATTAAACAAAAAGTGTGAGTGGATCACCTTGAAGTCGATCCTGCAGAAGCGTCCCTCTTCAACTGTGAGGTCTGGGGGAACCTGAAGGAAGCGAGGAGCAAAACATTTCTCCTGGATCGCTGATCCCTCGTTAGTCCTCTCATCTGTCCCGGAGTGGTGCCTCCCCCTGACAGGGATCAGATTTTATCATTTCACTTTCAATGACTCCATGTTACTCTTAATCAACTACACACACGAATATTTCTGGTTTGTTTTTGTACATGGAGGATGAGCCTGTAGCCGTTTCCATTAACCATAAAACTGCACAACTTGAAATTCTGAACATAAATTCACTGAACGGAAACATGGCAATTTAAAAAAAGTTTTTCAATCAAATGTTTTGGCACTAGCACAACATTTTTCAGTTGAACTGAAATAAATTCAACTGAATTTATTTAACGTCCAGTTGATCAACAACTGGATGTTACCACTGGCAAAAATGATGGACGACGATGACAGGAAGTAGGAGGAGCATGATTTTTTTATTTTTGGATGATGTGCAGCTGGCACCATCAGAGCTCACACAGCATTGCACGGTTTCTAAAGTTGAGTGTCATTCAGCGTGTTGAATCCATAGCTCTTTTATAAAATGGCCGACTACAATTTCCCCAAAACGCTGCTTACATGGTCGCTCACAAGGAGGCGTTTTGGAGGCTACTGAACAATATGCCAACGTCTCCTCTGATTGGCTGACAGATGATTGCTAGAGCCATAGCTGAGTGATGAATATAATATCAGGTAACTGTTTACATCTGTCACTGTCATGATTTTAATGACTTATCGCGTAAACAAACTAATTCAGGTGTGATTTTAATTGTGTTCCTTATTTAATGGGAAAAAAAAAGCACTGCAATTCTGAAATTGTGTTTTTGACATTAGCAGAATATTGAAAAAGATTTGAGCAAATTTGTAATCGAGACATTTGTTTCTCTTTGATTATTATTTGAAATTAGGACAAATGTCCCATATGGTTGGAGAAATCTCGAAATTCCAGCCGAATCTTTCTTCTAAGACACTTCCTGAGCACATGAAGCAATGTGTTGCATTAAACAGAAGCTTCTCAGCTTAATTATTAACATTACAAAGTGATCATTATGTTTCATCCGCATGTTTTCCACAAGACTAACGTTTACAGCTGCACACAGTAAACACTGGCCTGCTCCCGCATTCAAACTCCCAAAGTGAAAGCAGAATAAAAGCAGTACTGATGTGTGAATCATAGTTACCACAGTCCACCTGTTCGTCTTCCTTCTGGAGACTCCGACTGCAACAGACAACAGGGTCGGTGTCACAACTTTAAAAACTCATCACAGTGCAGAGCAGGACAAATGCCAGGAGGGGAGCTCTGAGTGTGTGGATGTTTGGACACAATAGGCCTGTTGTCAACCAGTGGAGGGGACCAGTTCTCAGAAGGCTGGATCAAAATAACTTCTGACTAACCTAGCTGGTCATGAAGGATGTGCATTTGAGTGTGTGGACATGCCTGCATTGGCGTTGTGTGTGCGTGCTTATGACGGGAGAGAAAGGATGGTGCAAAGCCCAGAGAGCAGCGCAGTGTGGTTAAAATGACAGCAGCTCACTGACTCGTTCAGAGGCCCTGAGAGGGAAACGCTCTTCCCATGCAGCCTTTCAAACCATGACGGCTACATTAGTGTTGACGCTCCCAAAAACAACAGGAACAAATGGATTGAAGTTTTCATAGCCTTGAGCAAATATTATTTTCATTTAAAAAGTAGCATCTAAAAAGTGTGCCAGGCACATGTATTCAAAGATTAAATACTTTGTAGGGCCATCTTTTGCTAAGTTAGAGCTGCAAGTCTTTAAAGTAAAACAAACCCACCACAAACCCTCAGTGTATTATAAGCCTGGCAGGCCACCAGGCTTTATTTTCCCCCTGCCAGGATAAATATTGCTTTTTTATTTATTATAGTGTTTTTTTTAGACACCAGTAACACAGATGGCAAAGACGGGTTAAAGAGTCTCTAGTTGAGTTGGTTAAAGCACAATGCCAACATATATGGTCACTGTGTGAGCTCACAGGGAGCCTGAGGTCAGGGGTCATTTTTTAATTCACCTGAACAAAGCAACCACTGCCAGCAACTTCAATTAGGATGTAACAACTGAAGTACAAAATATATTTATTTTAATTGTTATTTGGAGACTTTATAGTTGGTGTTTAGGTATTGTTAATAATGTCTTCTAATAACAGCCAAATCATTACATTTAATGTCAGCTTTAAACTTGTTCTAACTCAACGTGATAGGCTTCTGGGCTTGGCAAGTTTTCTGGGGAAAATCCTGAAGCACAACCCAGACGAGTCAGGAGTTTAGTCACTCCTGACTCGCCGTAGGGTTGCATGTCTGAGTGAGACGTCTTCTACCAAAACTCCAGATGTTGTGGATGTCAACCAAGCTGTAGCACTATAAACAACTGGAATAGTCAACTGCAACCTAAAGAGGGCAGCACTAAGACGATTTTAGGCCAAATATTGCAAAATTAAACAAATTTACAAGAAAATGTCTAAATTTTCCCAGACACATAAAGATGACACGCTTAAGAACTTAACAGTTTATCTTTAAGGGTTTGTCTTTACCAGCTTACCACTTCTAAAAGCTAAAGTGTTTGCCCATTCTTTGCATGCAGCAAAGTTTCCTAAACTTTGGATACACATTTTCAAGGATTTAGTTCTGAACTTAGGCTAGACCAACATGATTGCAGCTCTGACTGCAGGATTAGGGTGGATAATCTGCTGAACCTCCAGCCTAGCATCAAAACTTCTGGAGCCTCTGACGCAAAGATGGATTACATTTACTAACTTCTGAAAGTAATGGACTGCACTGGATTTTATTTACGGGTGTTGGGTTAAAGATTTTTTTATGTACTTCTAACTTATAGCTCTCCTTTGTGTTGGTCTATTACATGTTAGATGAACTGTGGACAAGTGTAAAACTGTTTGTACATCAGTAATATTATAGGTTCTTCTGATACACTGCATTTGACGCTTTCCTTACTAAACAGAAAACCGTAGTACCTGGTCAAGCTGTAAGTCGGAGAGATTGTCTTGGTCCAACATGTACGTAGCGTTGTCTGGACCCAGCAGCCTGCGAGCCATTCGCTCCTCATATGACAGTTTCTGGCAAGAAAGAAAAGCGATCTTATTAAACTGGCTTAGAGGAAACAAAGTGTGAGAAGAGTGGTTCAAAACATGAGTTTAAAGAAGTTTCTTCAAATCAAGGCAGCAGAAGAGCCTTCAAAAGTAGATTAGAGTTAGGTAGAAAGCATTCAGTAAAGCTTTGATGTAATGGTGAGATAACTTCAGTTCATTTTCCACAGAATAAAATGAAACTTTTACAGCTGTTTTTATGAATGAATCAATTTGTTTACATATAAACCAACAAAAAGATGGAAAATACACCCTTAGTAAGGAAAGCAAAACGCTTTTAGATGCTTTGTTCGACAAGTAGTTTTTGATGGCTGTAATCATGTCTATAGTTTAGTTTGTGTTTATTTTACAACAGGAAGTGTTCTCTTTTTATGGAGGGCTTGTTCCTGTAGTCCATCAGTCACACCTGGCTGTGTCTCCTCCTGGCTTCCTTGGAGCGAAGCTTCTTCTCCAGGTCCTGAATCAAGGCGTCCTTGGAGCCCTGGATGTCTTCGTCTGTGGAGCGGGAGGAGGACGGCCGAGGAGCTACGGATTTCTTCAAGATAGGCTTAGGAAGGCTGAAAGGAGCAGTGAGAGAAGATAACAGATAGCAATAAGAAAAAAAATTTAATTAAATCTCACTTCACAAAAGTATTCCTACCCCTTTTTGGTCATATTTTGTCAGACAAACTTCTGTGTCTCTTACTAGGATTTTATGCCGTAGATGAACCCAGAACAAGCCTGTTCTTATGTAACACTTTATCAAGTCCAGTTCCAAAAATAAAAAGGAAGGCGGGAGAGGCGTCCTGCCCGGAGACAGCAGCAGACAGGTGAAATGGGGGTTCAACCCACTGCTTACAGGATGAACTACTTCCTGAGCCACCGTCACACTGGTAGTGGAATCAGCTGCTTCTAAAAACCAATGAGGTCATAGGTCAGGAAAAGAGGTTCTAAGTCATGGTTTCAAACCGTGTCCTTGTCAGCTCAGATGAAGTTTTTCCAACGACTGAAAACCTCAAACAGATACGGTGGGCATGTTTCATCAGCCTTATTTACTAAACCCCAAGACGTCCCTCCATAAATACAAAGCATTAATCAGAGAAGAGAGCTCCATGGTAACTCTGGAGGAGCTGCAGGGATCTACTGCTCATGTGGAAGAATATGGATTATATACTCCACAAATCTGGAGTTTAATGAAGGAGAGTAAAGAATTAAACTAAACTTATAAGGATCTGGCTTGCAGTGCGTGTTAAGTTTGCTCATAATGCATCCCTGAATTCTTTAAAGATACTTTCAATGTAATGTTACACAAGCTGTAGCTTTTAAGGGGTGTGAATACTTTTGCCTGGGAGAGCGTTTTATAAACATCACGCCTCTACAGTAAATGGGAAAGTGATTTAAACTCACGTGTTTGGCGTCCCCTTGTAGCAGGCAGGCAGGGAGACCACGGTGGGCTGAACCCTGCTCTGATTGTTCATCTGGGGGAGGGAGGATGAGGAAGGAAGGTGAGGGATGGAGGGAGACACTGGGAGGGGCTGCTGAGGAATGGAGGATGTGGAAGCAGAGGTCCTCATAGGGAGGAGGGGACTGGAGGGCGTCAGTGGGGAGCAGGAAGGGGAGGTGGAGGGGTTGGGGAGGATGGAGCTGGGAGACAGTTTGGAGGAGAACGAGGAGGATGAGGAGGGCAGGACAGAGCAGAGGTAGGCAGCAGAAGCAGACAGGGAGTCCTGGTTGGCGGGCAGGCTGGCACTGCCGAGGCCGGAGGCGCTGGGGACCCTGGGGGTGAGGGTGATGGTGGAGCGCATGGTGGCGCGGGGCAGCGAGGAGGAGGAGGTAGAGGGAGGGAGCAGGGAGGTGCTGGAAGAAAAAGGAGGCGCAGCAGAGGAGGTTGAGGTGGATGTAGGAGAGTTGAGGTTGGATGAGGAGGGAGAGGACTTGGCGGTTCCGTTGGCCTGCGTCTGGATCTGACCGTGGGCCACTGACCTGGTCTGGTTCTGACTCAGGCTTAGCGACTGGAACTGGGACTGAGTCTGGGACACAGACTTGGACACGGACTGAGCTTGAGAAAACGACTGAGCTTGACTGGCCTTCATCTGGCCCTCTGTGATGTTCGTGCTGCTCTGGGTACTGCTGAGGTTCTGCTGGTTGTTCTGGTTCTCCTGGGCTTCCCTCAGCACGCTCTCATAGCTGGGCGCCTGGAAGGCCGCCTGCGACTGGATGAAGTGCCTCGGCCGCTCATAGTTGAAGGCGCTGGGCGGGAAGGCGCCGGGGGTGAAGGAGGGCAGGTCCGACAGGTTCATGTTGTTCCCTCCTGACTGGGAGGACTGGGAGAAAACAGGACGTTTAATCTCACAGGATGACAGATTAAACAGCAGATTATCAGCCACTCAAATTTACCGTGAAGTTAAGTTTGCTTGGTGTGAATAGCTTGGGCGTTTGGGTTTTCTCCTTGACTGGTGCTGGCGGTGAGGGCGGAGGAGGGGGGCTCGGCGTATAGACCCTGACAGGAACGTCTGGTGATCTTTGACCCTCTGAGCTCAGAGCACTTTCCTCCTCGCTGCGACCTAAAGGCTCCTCGATGGAGCGGCTGGCGGGTTCAGGCTCAAGGAGACTAAACGAGAGACAGACAGGAGTTAGAAAGAACCGCAAGGAGGGAAATGTAGCCCAGAGGTCTGACATGGAGCTGCTGAATATGTATTGTACCGTTTATCATTTATCGTGAGCAATATCTGATTTACAGTCATCATAATAAATACCAATTAATGACGTTTAAAACCACCAAAAATGTATTATTGTCAGGATTCATAGTTGAACTATTTTCTCCATTGTTTGTTCAATAAAATCACCAATAAATCTGAAAACAGTTACTGAGTGCAGCTTTGTGATGCAAACCACACTTCTTCATGTGAGATGTGCATTACTGATGGGAATGTTATTCAAGAACATTATTTGTGTTTGTGGGACTGTGATTGCTGTGATAACATGGCAACACTTATCTTATTTTCATCATCAACATGATATCATGAAATGAAGAAACTAAGTTCATATCGCCCACCTTTAGTTTGAAGCATGTTTGAAAGAAAAACAAAAAGCTTCAGTAAAAATAAATATAAAATTGTTGGATCAAAGTTAAACAAAGTGATGATTTCATATTTTACAAAGAAAAACAAGAGGGCCAATTATTTAAAAAAAAGGTTTAGATCAGCAAAAGTAAATCAGAGTTAATATCAGTGTTGTTGAAATTAAAGGCCCATTAAACGTTTTACAGTGCTGACTAATGAGAGTAGCAGATAGAGGAGGTTCTGCTCCCGTTTCAGCCCAGTCAGCCGGTTTCCTCCTCTAATACCAGCATGTCTGCTCCGCTACTTTTCTACTGGGAAAGAAAGAATGCCGTTACCAGGACAACCACGTAGTCGCGGTGGAATAATGACAATAGTTCTTCTCCCTCTCATACTGTGGTTCAGAGCCGGGTCCCGTCTCCTCTGGGCATAAAACAAGGTTTGCCCTGCCAGCTTGAGCCGACCCAGACTCTGACCGGGTTCAGTCACATTTTGATACTGCAGATTCACCACTCAGCTGTATAAATCACACACACACACCAACAACAAACCTTGGCTTTAAGTATCTGGACAAATCATTAAATTATTATAGTCCAATGGTTACATAACAAATAGTGTCCTACAGTGTTATGCATTCAGGGGTCAAAACAATACCAGAAAAATCAGAACAAGCTGTTCTTTGGGGGAAAAAAAAAAAAAAGAAAGCACAATTTTGAAATGTATTTCCCCCGCAATATTTTCTTTAGCTATAAAAAGTTTAAAGAATGAGTGCAACATGTAGTGCTGTTTGGGATTAAAACGATCACCAGTTTGAAGATGAAAACTTTCACCGTGCCTAAAAGTGTAAAGTTTTTTAAGTATTAGAAAACTTATTTTACAAGAATGAAGTCATAATATTATTAGATGTCAAACATTAGCAGAATAAAAACATATAAAAATGCCGTAAAATTACAAGGAAAAGTATGTTTTAATGAGGGGAACAAAAAGCTTGGATAGAGTTATCAATACATGATCAGCTTTTACATTCTTCTTTAAAATGATCACTTTCAACGTTTCAAGATCCTGCTGCTGATAATTAGCATTTTAGGCATTGCAATGTTCATTTTATTACTAATGAACTGATTTATTTACTTTTATGTATTTTTAATATGGTATCGTATAAGTGAATGAAAATCTGCACAATATGCCACATTTTCTGACTAACCTTCAGAATATCTGATTACCAAAATAATTGTTAGCTGCAGCTCTATGTAGGAGTTATTATAAAATTACATATTTATTCTCCTAATACTGTGACTTTATCCTCACAGTATTATAACTTTAATCCTGTAACTAAAAATGAAATTCTTATTGTGACTATCAGTCACTTTTTTAGTGGAAATCACAACTGATAGAAAACAACTCATAGTTGGTGGTTCTCAGCATCTGTTAAAGGAAGTCAGGAGAAGCATGTAGATGGAGGCCTCCATTAAAACAGAGGCCTGCCAGCTGTTCAGTAAGGCAGCTGCTTAAAGAAAGAACAGGAACCTTACAGTGAATGAGCTTCCAGCTCCTGTTTGTTATGGAGCATGCATGGAAATATTCCTGGTCTTTAGGACAGCTCAGAGGTAAAATAAGGGTCTACTTTTACAAGAAACATAAAGAGACTGAGCTTACAGTAAACAAACCTACATAAAGAGTCAGAAGACTGTTTAAAATGCCTAGGTTCATTGCTTTGTCTTTGATTTGAAATATTACCGCTCTCTCAAAAACAGTAAACTCAATGTCTGTCATTAATCAGACCATAATGCAGCCTTCACAATGAATATATAAAATAATGTAAAAACTAAGCCAAACAAACAAAAAGCTTTTTTTTAAAAGAAAATTTTATAGCAACAATGGTATTAAAAAACAGATGAATTTATTGAGTTCTGCATGGAAAGTTTGAATCGACTACAATCAATACAGACATGGCTGTACAGAAGTCTGATATTAAAAATCAGTAGCAAAACCCTGATTTCAAGAAAACATGTCTACTTCAACAAAAAAAAAAAAAAAAAAAAGCAACTGGCTCAACAGCTGAGCCCAAAAGAGTCTAAAATGAAGATATTGGGTTTTTATAGTCAACTTTCAGGGACGACTACTTGTGAGAATATTGTTAAACGTGTTAGTCTTGCACTTCATTTCCTACAGATACAAACTCTCTTAATTTCGTCTACATGTTAATTGAATGCACGCCAAACTTTTGTGGGTAAAAAGCCCCCAAACAACCACGACAATCAAAAGAGAGCATCCCTACTTTACTCATGTGTGTGACAGTCTGTGCATTTGTGTGATAAAGTGGCCTAAGCTATATTCGTCTTGGTATTCGGACATCAGCTGGCAGGTGCAAACACTAAAGCGGTGACAGAGCGGCTTTAAAGCATACCAGCAAGACGGACACAAGAGCCGCACGGCATTGTGGGTTGGCCCAACGCACAGAGACAAAGATGTTGATAGAACTTTGTAATCTAGAACTGGCACTGCAGACTTCATACTTTCCTATAAGGTTGACGCACTCAAGGATATTAGGTTGTGAACTAACTTGATCCCTGACAGCATAATAGTTGTTTCCCCAGCTGCTTGGGGGAAATGAAAGAGAAACAATTAATTTATCTAAGAGGAACTAATTATCCAATCATTCTGGCACCAGTTTTCTGAAATGCAGTCGTGTAAAGCACGAGAGAAGACCGTGGCTGGTTTCTGAAGGCCGCCGCCGCCATGTCTGCTCTTCAGATTACATGTGAGATCATAGTTCTGGACAGCACACTCTCTGACCAACATACTTCACAGCGTGAAGCCCTCCCTGGAGGTGAACATGAACCAAAGTATCAGGTCAAGTTAGAGACACACAAACTGAACTGCGTCCAATAAGAAGGGCAAGGAAAGCATTTATTTATACCCCTCTCAGAGGTTAAACGAATTACCCTCCGCTTGCTGCAGTATGGAAACTTTTCATGAAGAAGTAATTTGAGATTCAACTGAATACCAAAACGTTTACCTTTGTTATTTTAAAGACTTAAGAAAAAGCGTTTGAATGCCTGCTGTGCAAAAGAAAACAACCACTTGGGAAGTGAAAGTGATCTGACTGGGAAGTGTTAAAGCCTCAAGGTCAGGGGGCTTCTAACACTTCACCACAGCTTCCAGCTCATGTCATTTAGCTGCAACGTCACTGCTGCAAACACACACACACACAAAAAAACTATGGGGAAAGTTTTTGGGTCCCCTTGCACAGTGACGTCACGAGCAGCTGAGTAGAAGAGGACCAGCACTGGGAGGATTCATGGTTCTAATACCCAGATTCATATTTTAACAGTTTCTAAGGCACCGTGTGTGAATGCGAAATTAAAGAGAAATGGCAACATGTCGGAACCGGAAACAGCTTCAATTAACCGAGAGCAGTTAATTATCCCGTCAGCGTTTTCTGAAACACCGACAAAAAACCCAGACAGACATTTTTTATCTCCCTTTCACGCGCTCGAAACATACAAACAGATTAGCTCATTTTTGGAGGGCGTGACATTAATTTATTTAGTTGAAAAAAAATTAAAAAAAATAACCCAAAAACATTCAGGTAAAAAAAAATAAGTTAAGCTGTCTAAACTTCAAAATGCACCGTGGAGCGGACGCCTTCACTCAAACACATCAACAGAGTTAAAGCAGAGCCGTGTGAAAACGCTCTCAGCAGCAACGAGGCTGGTTGTTCTTACCTCGCCACGCGTTTCCACGCCACGGAGTTCTGACGGCTGAATGGAAGCAGCTCTTCCACGCCGAAGCGACGCTACTAAACTCAGCTGGAGCAGCAAACTCAGCTAGGCTGAGGCAACAGGTGACAAGGCGCGCTCACGTCCGGCGCGCGCTGCTCCAGCTCATTAACTGCCCGTGAGCTCGTTCGTGTTACCATGGTTACTAACTTGTTTTATGACACATAGAGCCTCGTTTTGCTCATCTTTAACGGATTTAATTGGTTCCGTTTCAGTTTTACAAGGATGATGGACATAAAACTTATATTTAAATTAAAAAAATAATTAATAATTATATATAA
>CAEFZX010008469.1:0-13383 GCA_903066825.1 Alfaro cultratus
TCAAATCAGTCTGTCAACTACGTTGCCTGTAGGGATTTTTAATGTCCAGCAGGTGTCAGTATTCAGTGACACAGTATCGACACAGTATCAATACAGTTTTGCTATGGGTCGAAACGATACATGACGCCTCATTTACCCATCACTAGTGTGATCAAAGGGTCAAAAAGGTGAACAACAAACAGCATCAACCATCAGTTCAAGCTTTCTCTGATGAATTTTATAAATAAAATGTTGGCTCTGACATGCATCCTAAGCATCTGAGAACTCACTGTTCTTATAGGCAATTGGCAACACACCTGTACTTCATTGGACTAACTCACAATGAAACAGGTTAAACCAAACAACAAAATCTAAACTGAGAAACATGAATAAAATTATTGATCTAATTTACAAACTCATCTACATAATGAATTGGTCTGCAAAATAAATATTTAATACAGGATAACTCAAAAAGTTACTTTAAAGAAAAGCAAACAAAGCAATGCTCAAGAGAAAACCCTCTAATTGGTAGAACCCAGTGGTCTAATCAATGACATCATCCAGCCATTTAAGCAGGAATTACTGGGCCGGCTCCTCCCATACACCTGCCCTGAACCACCTGCCCTGCTGCAGAATCTACAAAGGACAAATAATGGTGAGCAAAAAAGGAAAACAAGTAATTTACCATAAATATTCCTTGAAACAAAAGAAAAATTTAACCAATGGTCCAGAAGTGTTGTCTTTAACCAAAACATAAACATAGATGGGAACTGCAACATAAAGCTATCACAAACAAACCTGGGATAGTGAGTGAAGCAAAGTTGCAAAGTAATGTTTAAAGCATTATGACAGAATAAATAAATCAGAAATAAGAATAAGGGACAAATGGTAAACACACTGAACCACTTTGTCACAGACTCCAGTAATGATTTTAACTCAAAAGACGACTCCAGTCACAGCTCCTCCAGTGGATTTAATTTACAAGGATCTTCACAAAACTCAGCGGAAACAAGTGACATGTTTGGTTGAAACCTTCTGGAAGCAACGGAGACAGAAGTATCTGACATCACTTCAGAACCATCACAAGTAGACTGATGACAAGCCAAACATCCAAGTGGCTGATGTAGTCCTGATGAAGGACACTCAAGCTAAGGGGAATGATTAGCCACTTGTTCTGGTCGCAAAGACAATGCCAAGCAAAGACAGCAAGATTCACAAGGTCAAAGTCAAGGTTGAGAGGGGAGGTACTCCAAACACTTTCATTAGATCAACCTCAAATCTTATTTTTCTTATGTCTAAAGACTCTTTAAGACATGAAACATGTTGATGAGTCAGTTAGTGTTCATAGATGTTTAGTTAAAGATCCTGTGGAAATCTTTGGGAACCACTAAGTTAGAGCAACAGCACAGAGATCAGGAGATCAGACATGAGACTGTTTCATTACAAACCCTGGTCAGAGCTTGTCTGTAAGTAATTAAAATATGTATTTAAAAGCATGGTACGTCTTTTTTAAACAGATGCAGCAGAATGTATATAAATATAGACAGTTATTAAGTCCTCCATGTATGCAAGTTAAATTATTTAATTTCATTAAGATTACTTTTTTTTTTCTTGCGATTACAATTAAAGACTGATTGTTTTATGTGTCATGCACTGCTGAAATGAAGTGAATTTTAAAATCTTAGATAAAATGGAAGACATGTAACATGAATCATTTAATAATAAGTCATTTTTGTTGCTTGGTAAATGATATAAAGCTCAAATAACCAAAGTAAAATTGGATCAAAAGGCAGAAACACTGCATGAACTCAAACTGCACCTAATTCAGTTTCATCTCATAAATTATTTATACCCACACACACACCTACACATATTTTTAACATACATATCTATGTATCACATAAATTACTTTATCCTTCATTTATTTTTGTATTCAATATCTTAATCTGGGACCTGAGTCCTAATTTCGTATCACAAACAAGCAAAGGTGGTATGACAATGAAAAACCCTTGAAATTATTGAATGTGTGGAAAACACAGAAAGCATAAACAAATAGCAAAATAACTTTTCTCAAACTTCGCAAGTTGAGGGGATTGTTAAAAGTTTGCTTGCTTATTTAATTCCTAACTTTCTGTTACGAGGTTGCTAGGTCACCAATTTCTGCAAAAGATTCTCAAATTCACTATAAAGATAGGATTACAGTTGATAGGACACATTATTCATATCAAATTCAGGCACTGACCATTAGAAAAAGAAGTTTAGTGTTGAAGATTAGGTCAATTTATATTTTATTTTATGGTTCTCATTGGTTAAATGAGACTTGAAGGGTTGCTTCAAATGTGATTCTTTAAATGTTTACATGTGTATTTTGAATGGAAAACAAAACAATATTTTTCTTTTTCCAATTGTGGTGTTCCCATATCACTTTGCATATCACACAAAGCTTGGCAGATGAACCTTGCTTCATTAGAAATATAATAACCTGCTGGTGACTAAAGTCTGAGGCATCTTTCAGTCACAGTCAGGCCATGTGATGATTGAGAGTAGTACAGAGAGACTCTGGGGGTCTGCTCATAATTAGCCTTGAAGACAAAGCCTGTGCTGGTGTATTTATGCTCCGAGAAGAACACAATACACAGGGTTTGAGGGTAAAGGAACCTGATCAACATATAATATGCTAGTGGCACCTTGAGATTGACATAATAGTCATGTTAAAATAAGTATAAGCTTATTTAGATCAAATGCTTTACATAAACTTGCAAAAAAAATTATTAGAACAAACAACCCACTGGACACTTGGTTATGTAGGTTTGGGGTTAGATATGTGTAGTTTGGTCTTGTTTCCCATGACATCTGAAATTTTTAACAGGCAGGTGAACTAGCCTAGCTTCATTTGATCAATTTTACAAGATGTCTAAAGATAATTGTGTCATCAGTATGGCCACTTTGTGACAAAATCACTAAAAACTGACAACCTCCATTAGGTTAAATGCTTTTATTTAATATCTTTAACATATTTTATCACAATGAGGTTTCCGTTACACATACATCAGTTTTGGATTATCCAATATTTAACTGACAAGTTTGTCTTGACACCTGGGCACAGATTCAAATGCTATGTCGATCTTACCCTTTGTAGACGCCTGATTTGTAATTGTATTAAATTTTCATTAAGTTTAATTGATATTCGACAAGCTGAACTGAGAATTCACATTGTGTCATCACACATCAAGCGAATTAATATATTCATCTTTTTGTTTCCTGATTTCAAACCTCACAGCACAGTGGAGTGCTCAGAAGTGACCAAAGTCTCTAAAAGAAGGACTACCTGATCCCGTAAACACTCAGTGGAAGGAGACTTCCACAGCAGTGGTTCAGCTGCTGCAGATGCCCTGCAATGTGTTATGTTGGGTTCTGTCCAGAATCTGATCATGTACTTCAAGGTGACACAACTCTCTGAGCAGCAGGAAGCACCATCCGGACTGTTGGAGGTAGCTTATCGCCAGTTTCAAGGTGAGCTATCACTTCTCTAATACAAGTTTAAACATGTTGTTGATCTTTAATTTGTTCTGCTGACAAGGAAGGAACTATTGCAAGACCACCACATTGATCTTCAACTGGGGTTCAGTGGATTTGTGATTTATTCAAGTGGGTTTGTGTTAAGTGATGGATGCGATCTTGCTCCTTTGGGGATATTGTGTCAGTGATAAGTCCTCCATGTGATCGACTTGACAGACCATTTGCATCTATGCTTAACTTGCCTGCTCGAATCTGAAGTTTAATGTTGAAGGTGGACAGGGCTACCAATCACATGTATCTCACTGCTCTGGTCAATATGTAGGTCAGAGGCTTACTGTAAGTAGCCACAGTGAACTGAGTACCATACAAGTAGTCTCTAAATTTCTCTGCCACTGCCCTTTTCAAGGCAAGCAACTCAGTTTATGGGCTGGATAAGGTGACTCACTTACAGACAAGCCTCCACTAGAATTAAATGAGCAATGGCTCTCATTTGATCCTCTTGTTCTTGATATAGGGATGCCTCTACCACCCTGTTGTACTGGCATCAATATGAAGTGTGCTCTGCAACTTGGAGTCAGAAAAGCCCAAAATAGGATCAGTGGGGAGCTTCTCTGTATTAAAAACATGCTTACAGTCAGTCCAGTACTCATTGAATGGGTTCCTAGGACCTCGGATTGGTCTGCTTCATCGTCGACAGTAGTGCTGAGTTCCACCAAGCATTCTGCACAACTGAATGGCTGCCACAGAAGCCATTAGACATCCTGAATCATGCAGTAAGTGACTCACGTACTGTTCGGTGTCACTGCGGTACACCTTGAACAGATCACATCATGATTTGCAGGACACGGCGCCATTCACGCAGTGACCCATTCAAACTATATGAATGGATTACGTCCTGTTTCGCAGTGCACTGCGCTGTGGTGCTGTGTCACAGTGCTCCCTAGCCCCTACCTCTTTCTCTCTCCCTCTCTTCTTTATAAAATACTTATTGAATGTTTATTTATGAAAAAAAAATATGTGTAAATGATTACATGCATGTAGGTTGATTAAAAAAAACTTTCCTAGTCAGTTGTTGCATTTATACATTATTTGGGTCATTTAAAATGAACATGTTCAGGTTCTCCTGGCCATGGCATCCCTAGAGTCTTTACCCTGGACTGACTTGCAGACAATGCTCATTTAAAACACAAAGCAAACAGAGTTTCATTCAAACTACAGCTGCCCTCTTTAGGACCTCTATTCTAAAGCCACTTTCTGTTGTCCCCTGCTCAAGTTTTTTCCCCATGGAGGAAAACAAAGCTGGCCCCTGCTGCATTGCATTTGGTGTGAGGGGAGAGAAAGGCTTGCCTGTTTTAAATAAAGAAGGAAAAACCTCTCCACTGGCTTGAAAAATGAAAAGCAGAGCAGGAGGAGAGCACATCAAGCAGGTGGCTGATTTGTCTCTGCAGTATTTATGAAAGATTCTCAGATTAAAGCTGGGAGGGGGAGAGTGATGAGTGGAGGGGTTATCCTCTCATACCCATCAATGGTTTGTTTTCTCCCAAGATTTCTAACAGTTTACAGAGAATCCTGCAAGCCTGTAATATGTCCACAAACAAGTAGTTGTTGAAGGTATTGATTTATTTCATTGGCTGAACTGAAATGTAATTTAGTTTTAGATAGCCTACATTTAAAACCCTTCTGTAACTCTGCAATTGCTGTCAAGCAGAGATACACTTGTTTAGTTCTTTTTCCTTTACTTCATCAGCATTGTGTTTGTTACTGGGTTGTTTTTTTTAATACATTGGATTTTATTGTGCAGTGGTACTTGTAAAGCAGACAGATTTAACTTTCACAGTCATCATAACCTCAAATAAAATAAAATAAAATGGGATTTTTTTTGTAATATGTGGACTATTGTAGTGTCAAATTCTTTAAAAATCATAATCCAGAAAAGTTCTTTCAAATGTGTGAAAACTTTACGAATGTCACCTGGTCACTGAAGCGTTTAAACAAACACAGGAAGTACAAAAATGTTTTACATACTACACTATTGTTACAACATGCAAAAACAGAGCATTTTATGCATCATGTGTTTTAGGATGCTGCTTAAGTTGTTGATTCCTACAGTATTGTATGGGTTGTGTGCATCTTTTAACACATAGGTCTTATTGTATAATGTATGAAATACACTTTGGATGAGCCAAAAGAGACACACAGACTAGCAACAAACCTAGCAGTCTTTGGACTGAAAAAGGAAGTTATAATGTCTGAGGAAAATATGCAAGCTGCACTTAGATACCAGTAGCAAGGATTAGTGTAAACAACTTTGCCTCAGAACAGCCCCATGATCAAAATAGTATTTTAAATCTAAATCTCCAGGGCAATGAATACGTTTGGGCTTAACTTTAACTTCAGTTAAATTCCATTCAGTATATTTACAGAGGAATTATTTGTTATCAAACACAGTGGATGCTCGTGTAACTGTGTGATGTTATTACACTAGATTGTAAAATGGGAAGCTATTCCTGTAAGAAATTATATGAGCACCAGCAGCTTTTGCAGCAATCAATAGTATCCAGCCATACAGGTACACCCAGTAGGCGGGAGTTTAAAAGAGCTTGAGAATTGATCTTTTTACATGAATATCGTTCAATATCAATTCTATCGATATTATCGATAGAATTGATAATATTTGCGTGAACAGAAGCAAGCAGAGAGGTTTGCAAGCAGAGATTTGATCCGAGCAGAGACAACTTTTGAGCGCGAGGAGAACGGTTTGAGAAAGCACAGTGAATATTTGAAATACAGCAGAAGTTTTGAGCACAAGCACTACAAGTTTCAAGAAAGACATGAAGTCATGCCGAAAATGTTAGCACAAATATTAAAAGTTTTGATAACAAAAGACATGAAATCTTGCTTTCAGACTGAAAATGTGTGCTCTCGAATTAAGGCAGAAAAATTCCCCCATATAATTAGTCTCTTCACTATGTGAATTGTGCATTTTCAGATTCATTAAAACAGATTCATTACTTCATTTTCTCTCTTAGCAACACGCTTCTTCCCTGTGTCTAGATCCTCGCACAGGGGTGCCTGCAGCTGTCCTGCTGTACGCATTGTGTGTACCTTAAGATTTTCCTTCAAGTAAAAAAGGAAGAGAATAGTTTTTGGATTTTTTTTATAACCCTCTTAACAAAATTGTGGAGAAAAAAAATTATATTTTGTGTCAAAATATCTTCAACATAGTGCACATCTGTGTGAGCGCACTGTGGGGGTGGGCACATGCACGTCCTAAGCCTAAATGTTATTGACGGGTCCCCTGGTTGGACGACCGTATCCTCCACGCTCTTCCTGAGCGTCAAAGACTGTGGCTTTAACAGTTAAATCTAGTTGAAATATTTGCCAAAAGAGTAGAAATTAATCAAACACACATTGCTTCTTCTCTGAACGTCTCAGACACACTACCTGAATCTGGGAATCTCCATCCTCCTCCCATGGAGGATCACACTGGTAGGCTTTGCTCTCTTATCTTTATCATTTAGCATAAAAATTTAAAATAAAAAAAAAGTCAGCTGTTTTAGTGGGCCATGTGCATGGAGATATAGATATGCTCTTGCAGGTATGGTGCAGTGATAGTGTTGTGCATAACCGCCGATAATATCCTGCAGACACACTACAATTTAAAACATGTAAAGTCTGTTTTTTTTTATACACATCAATTGTTTGAAATCTAATTGTTGAAATTATTCAGTTGTATCAATTGTCTGTTCTCAGACCTGAAAGTTAATCTTTATTGCCGGGGGACTATGGCAAATAACTGCACAAACTGTATTCAAATTACAGCCATTAAGTTGCATAGTGTGGACAAGCTCGTATAAATGCTTATGGTGCAAAATACTTGATATCTACATCAATATTCCTCTCAAATATATTTGAAGTAGCAGAAAATAGTCAACGCAATCTATTGTCTGTGACTTCTCTGAATTTACTTGTCATTCTTTCAGCCTGAAACAGTGATGGTAGCAATATTTCCATTTCAACACACTAACTGATGGAAATAGGCTTTATAAAATGCAAACATGAACATATATAACAAGTATTGACCTAAGAACCAGCAGAACTGTGGATGTAATTCAGACAATCAAACTAATTTGAACATGGTGAACAAAGGTTATTTTGAATTTGGATTAGGACTGTATAAATCAGTGTTAAGTCAGAAAATGATGGATACAAAAGCTTGATTCTTCCACAGTAAATTAGACTCATCTAACAACATTGGCTCCTGTCTTATTGCCTGGAGGACGTACTAGTTGGCAAACTGTGAATATAACCACTTCAAAAACCATTGTGTTCTACAAAACGGTTTTGTAAAGAAAGCATTGAATTTCACATGTTTTTATGGCTCGTTCATATAGACTTTCATTGCTGACAGATTTGACAGCTGCCTATAAAGAATTTTATTTCTCTGTCATCTTTGTATCCTATAAGGCAAAGAACAGAAACTGAATGCCACTCCAATAGCGTTCACTTCAAATATAAAAGCTTGAACCCGAATGCTGCAGGTTTTAATATAAACAAGAAACTGCAGGTAATGTAATAAATTGTGTTAATTCCTAAAATTGTGTTTCTATGTGTAACTCATTCATAACTTAAATGAAAAAGTTGGTAGTGCTGAAGTATTTTTGGGAGGAGATTTGTGATTTCTAGTGAGAGCAAGAAAACACTATATAGTGCTCTGGACGTTATGCTGCCAACACTTAGCTTTTGTCAACAACTCAGGCGGAAGTGAGACATATAGGAAATAAACATAAAGATCTAAAATTGTTATTATTTTAAACTGCTATTCACAAGACCTCTCCATCCAACCTCACTGAGCTGGAGCTGTTTTATGAAGAAGATGTGCAAAACTGATAGAGACAAACCCCAATCGACTTGCAGCTGTAATAGCAGCAAAAGGTGGCGCTTTAAAGTATTAACGCAACGGTCCGAATGATGTTGCACGCCCCACTTTGTTAATTTACTAAAGATGCTGACTTGCTTGTCGGCATCATGAAACTAGATCAGCCTGGGTTAAAATTAAGATAGAAGATAGTCTCTTAAACTGTGCTAAACTGCCCTTTCCTCCCCCAAATTGAAATACTATTGTGAAACTGATAATATTTCATAAATGTTCTGTACAAACCACTGTCTCCATGACTATCAAAACAGCAGTTTTTTTTGTTATAAGTTTCAAAACAATTTCCAAGTTCAGTTTATTAAGCCACTCTGTAACATTTAATCAAGATTGCTCACTCTGAGAGAGAAAAAGTGCAAATGAATCACTAGGATGTGTGTTTTTAGGCTTAACACAAACTTTTAAAACTGTAGATACTGGCTACTAGTCAGCTTCTTCATCTTATTGTTTTTCACTATATACAATATATATAAACTTTTTTAACATTTATTGTGCAAAATTTGCAGTAAGATGGCTTACATTTCAGCTTGTCAGATAAGATGAAAAATACATAACACTTTGCTTTAACAGTAAAAACGTAGGCTTTGTCTAGGGCTGCATCAATTCCTCAAATGATTCTAGTACCTTGATTATTAAAACTCCTTGAGACAAGTTATCTGCCTCGAAGCTTTGTTAAATTATGTTTCATTATTTAGCGCACCGTGTTCCAACTGGGTGATTACTTGTGTTCTTGAAACTCTCACTTCCGCCTATGAGTTGTTGACAAATGCTACGTGTTAGCAACATAACATCCGATTTTCAAGTTCAGTTTGGGAGGATTTCATTGATTAATGATACTGTCTGGATTTTTAGCGTCTTTTGGGGACCAACAGGCCTCCTCAAATTGGATAGCAGACGTTAATCATAAGGACTGTCAGCTCTATGTGTAATCGCAAATGTTTTATAAGTTAAGAAGATCAAGAGTCATATACTTTATGTCAGTATAATTGGAAAGATATAAAATATTGCTGTTGGAGAAGGTATGGCAGTATGCATCTAACCATTAGTAACCATGGAGAAAATGCTCCACCATCATGTAGCCTAACATGTATGAAAAAAACTATTTTGCATCAAATTTTTTGTTAGTTTTTGAGTCTGCTCTGGTGTAAAGGGAAACACTGTTTATGACATAGTGATATAAATCATGTGGTGGGAATTCTGGCAAGGTCAGCAATTTGATCAACACATCAGTAGGTAGGAGGTATAGATCAGTTTCTAAGGTAGCTATTTACAACTTTTGTAAATTCCGGCATCTATGAGGTAAGGTAAGGTAATTTTATTTATATAGCACATTCTCAACAACAAGGCAGTTCAAAGTGCTTTACATGAATTAGAAGGAAATACAAACAAAACAACAAAGCAAAAGCAACTTGGGAAAACAATTTCAATCACTCTGTTAATACTCCCGTCTCTCACTTCCGACGCTTCATGGCTCCTTGAGTGATTAAGTGACGTTGCAAAGGGTCAATACCAAGACTAAAGTATTACCGTACTTAACAGAAAGCATAGTAATATCTCCATCATTTGCCCATTTTTATTTAATTTTTGTGAAAGAATGATCAGAAAATCTGATGAATGAAAATGTACCTCCCACTCCAAGTCACCAGGCATTATAATTTCTCTTAGTGATCTCAGAATTGTTGTTGACTGTGGATGCAATCAAAAATTTGTTAGGGCCTCAAATAACTACAGCACAGGAGTTGTTGATAAAGATTGTTTTTTTGGAATAAATGGTTTCAATTAGTTTAGAAAAAAATATGAAACAGTTTTTGTCATTATCATAGGTCAAGTATAATTATTTACAGAGCATCACTTGTGCCTATTCAGTTCAGTGATATCAGCCTGCACTTGTATGTTGTTGATCATAACAGTGCATATGCCACAAAAACAGATAGGTCAAAAATGCTTGTATTGTTTCATGGTTATGTAATGAAGTTTTTGTGGTTTATATCACAAAATAAACATTTATTATTTATTGCCTTTACAGAATGACAAAGAGGCATATCTCATTGAGACCTCGTTTGTCAAGGTTCATGTGAGTTCATGAACTCACATTTCAATTCTAGACAGATATAGCTTAGGACAAGATTTGGAAGTTGCTTTCTGCAATAACAGAAGGATCTAAGCATCTTCTGTTTATTTTAAATGCTTACATTAATCAAATCCCAACCATTTATTTTTCTTGTGGATCAATGTGAGACATTATTTAATGGTTCATACAAGTGTGGAACAGTTGTATTAACCATGCAGGGTGTATGCCTCACAGACTAAAACTGAGCTGGTTCCACAGGAGAGGAGCCGGAGGACTAAAGGATCTGCCTCCCATTCTACCCTCCCTTTATCTCCTTTTGCTCTCTGACAAAGCAAAAGGAGATAAAGGGAGGAACTTACCTCCTGACAAGATCCAGCTTGTCAGAAGATAAGCTGCTGGTTAGCAGGTTAATGCAGGTTCCTAACAGTGCTCTGTTAGAAACAAATGGATCAATCAGATCTCTGATGTGCAATGGAACTGATTATTAAGGGTTTTATATCTGAGAAGGAGAATCTTAAATTCTATTCTGGATTTAACGGGGAGCCAATGAAGAGAAGCTAAAATAGAAATAATAAATTCATGGACTAGTTTTTCAGCATCAGTCCTGGATACAATATTTTTGTCAATATTTTGTAGATGACAGAAGGAAGTTCTAGAAACCAGTTTACTATGGGATTTAAACGACATGTACTAATCTAAACACCAATGTTCTTTACTTCATGATCAGAAGCTAATATAATACCATCAAGATCGCGTGATTTACTAATGAGTTAGTTTTTCAACAATTATGGTCCAAAAACAACTCAAATAATGAAAAATTCTGTCTTGTCAGTATTTGAAAGAAGAAAGTGTAACGTCTTCCAGGTTTTTATGTCTTTAGGTCATGTCTGACATCTTCTTAATGGATTGGATTCATAAGCATTTATGCATAGATGTAGCTGAGCATCACCAACATGACAGTGAAATTTTATCACATGCTGTCTGTTGATTTTTCCAATTGGAAACATATAAGTAGTAAAGGGAACTGGTCCAAGCACAGAGGTCTGTGGTACATCACATGAACAAACTGGAATCTGTCAGATAAATAGGATTGAAACCAGTTTGTCACTGTTCCCTTGATATTTACATGTTCAAGCCTTTCTAAGATAATATTGTGGGAAACTGTCAAAAGCAGCACTGAGATCTAGCAAAACGACCACAACTCAATTACTTGAGGCAAAAAGAATATAATGTATAATTATAATTTTCAGCAGTTCTGTTTCAGTGCTATCATAAGCTTTGAAACCTTACAGAAACTCTTCAAAAGGTTGTCACTGTTTTGATTCTCACACTTAATTAGCAACAGTTTTTTCAAGGATTTTACATTGAACAGGAAGATTGGATACACATCTCTGATTTATTACAGGGGTCGTATTATGTATTTTCTAGGCCTATAGTAGCACAATCAAGTCACTGTTACCTTCAGTTGTTATAAAAATGCTACTTACTTCAAAAATGACATAAAACAAATTGACTTCCTTGATCCCCTTTATGTCATCTTGATTAAAAGAATGTTTCTGAAGTAAAATTTACAGCTACCTTAAAAGCATATGGTACATGCCCATTTACTAATAAAAGAAAAATCATATCTAAAGTGGGGGCAGTAATAAATGGAACACTTTAATTCATCTTGGGATCTTGTTCACGAATGAGGGAAACAGGGAGCAGATCAACAGACGGATTGGCGCAGCGTCTGCAGTGAAGCGGGCGCTGTACCGGTCCGTTGTGGTGAAGAGAGAACTGAGTCAAAAAGCAAAGCTCTCGATTTACTGGTCGATCTACGTTCCTACCCTTATCTATGGTCATAAACTTTGGGTCATGACCAAAAGAACAAGGTCACGGATTCAAGCAGCCGAAATGGGTTTAATCCATAGAGTGTCTGGGCTCTCCCTTAGAGATAAGGTGAGAAGCTCAGTCATCCAGGAGGGACTCAAAGTAGGGCCGCTGTTTCTTCACGTCGAGAGGAGCCAGTTGAGATGGCTCAGGCATCTGGTCAGGATGCCTCCTGGACGCCTCTCTGGTGAGGTGTTCTGAGCACATCCCACCAGGAGGAGGCCTTGGAGAAGACAGAGGACACGTTGGAGGGACTACATTTCTCAGCTGGCCTGGGAACGGCTTGGGATTCTCACAGAGTAGCTGGAACAAGTGGCTGGGGAGAGGGAAGTCTGGGAATCCCTTCATAGGCTGCTACCCCCGCGATCCAAACCTGGATAAGCGGAAGAGGATGGATGGATGGATGGATGGATGGATGGATGGATGGATGGGTGGGTGGGTGGGAGGGTGGGTGGATGGATGGATGGATGGGTGGGTGGGTGGGTGGGTGGATGGATGGATGGATGGATGGATGGGTGGGTGGGTGGATGGATGGACTTTAATACACACATTTGGTTAGGATTGTGTCCTACATAAAAGTTGAAGGTTTGGAAGAAGCTCATATTTTAGATAACTCATCTGACTCCAAACAGACTAAACACATATCAGGTTCTATGTTGCATTAAGTGTTGCATAACTTAATGAGGTTCACACTACCTGAATGTTACATATGTTACAATAACCTCTATTTTGGCTGAAGTCGAGTCATTCCTGCTAATACACTTCTGGACTCCAGGCTTCATTCCCTCTCACACTTTTAATTTTCTCTGCCTACTGAGTAAAACTGGTGTTACGGCCCTGGGCCTTAAGGGCTGGGTTGCAGGTGTCTTGTTGTCTGTGTTTGTGCTCCTCCCCTTTACAGGTGCTGCTAATTTGTTAATTTGGAGCACAGAGCATTTAAACCTGGCCGTCTCCACCTTCTGGGTCGCCTTCGGCGTCCACTCTGCTCTTGACGCTTGTGGTTCTCTGC